>WUAW01007863.1:0-11494 GCA_017165845.1 Thaumetopoea pityocampa | reverse complement strand
GAATTGAGAGCTATGACGTCACAATATGGCGCAAAGTCGGTCCTATTCTCATTTGAATCGCATTGTAAATGAGTTATCAAGCTGTGATGATCCGTACTAACGTCCCTGCCTATACCCTCTATGCATTAGCGTACAATAATCTACTATAAACTTCAACGAAAACTATAAAAATCATGAAATATTTCCTACAAAATGTTCTACGGCACCGCGGCTTTCGTTATGATAAAGTCTCGAATGCTATACCTACAGTGCCACAGAGAACTGGAAATGAGCCTAACTGTAAGATTAAATTTCAATATACTTTTTTATGCTATTTCTACACATCTATATCTATACAGTCTGTCGCGAACACTAACTGCAATCTAAAACTAGTAGCACCATCTAACCATAAAAAGAAATATTCCAAGTCGCGTTCGTGTGATAAATTCGGTGGAAGAGCTTAAAATCTCGAACCTTCTAATCGGTAGTGTCCTATGTAAATACCATTACTTACAATGATAATATTTAAAAGATACGTACCACAATGCTGTTTCGCTTTCCTGCTCATTCTTTCAGAATCTGGTTTAAAAAAGTTCATTATGTCTATCCAAGCTTCTCGAGTTGCGACTCTATTTTTGTATAATTCCAAAGTTTTATCCCACAAAATCGGGTGTTGTTCTATTTGACTGATAAATAATTTCACGTCTATGTCAAAGTCGTCGTCCATTCTCAACGCGTACACTCTTAACAAAGTGCGCGCTGCTACTAGCGGGCGGCTTACTCGGTCACAGTTCGGTAAAAATCGGGACGTACGTCACTGCGCGAAAGAGACGGCGCTATGGGTCGCGTACTAAATATCGTTTGGCGTTTCATACCATTTCGATCGCCATACAAATGGACGTGCTTCACAAAAACGTGTAGCCTTGTTCAACACGTTGACGCCGGCGTGGATATTCGCGGTTCTTTACATGCGGCGGCGCTCCAACTCAGGCATGGTCTACTCTGTTAGGTGAACTTGAGAACTAAAGGGGGCTCGAAAACACGAAAAGATTAGCGATATTCACCAACTCTGTCTGTACTTAGTATCATGAAAAATAAAAATATCGGATGATTTAGGACATAATAATAATTTCTTTTAGTATAGTTTAAAGCTATTTATGATTATGTATATAAATGTCGTAAAATAAATAATATCTTTCCAAAAACATAAAATTGTAATTATAAGTAAACAAAGATTATGTGGTTAGTTTGACTTGGTATTTGTTCTGTGGTCTTGGCAACACCAAAAATAAACGACAAGTTTTCCATGTTACCAAGCCATTAAATATTTTAAAAAAAGTTATCCAGAGCCATAAAAAAAGATGAAAAAAAAAAATCTGCCGTCTAAAGTTAGCCGTTTTCATTTATTTCTGTTTATCGTTAACATAATATTTTATCTTATTGGTTTGACATTGAAAACGTTGAGTCGAATATTCTACTGTTCCACCGTTTTATTCTTTAAGTAAAATAAGTCTTGTGTTAGTAATTGACAGACATACTTAGTGACTCGTATGAGATAGTGACTCATGAGATACTGACTCATGAGATACTGACTCTAATAGTGAGATTTTCCACGATGAAGGAAAACATGAGAAAGTGTGTTAAGTGTGGGTCTTCACCTTCTAAAGATGCTAACATAACATTGCATTGTTTTCCGAAACCAGGCAGAACTAATAGTCTTCGGTAGATATTTAATATGCTTAAAGACAAACAGTGTGAATTTCAAGCTTTGCAATTATCTAAATGTTTTACTCTTCCTACAGTTGTGAATACTATGTTTTATCAGTCTGGTTTACGAACTGAATAAATTTTTTATATTAATTTAACATATTAAATAAAACATGAAATCATAAATATATAACAATAGGAAATAATAAGAATAGTAATGTCAAGAAATTAAATTTATACGTAACTAGCTTTTGCCAGCGGCTCTGCCCTCGTAAATGTTTTCCGCTACTTGGGAAATTCGGAAAAATTCATAGTTATATAGTTTTAACACCTTTTTTACTTAAGCTCTTGTATTTTAATGGCGGCTACTAAAACAGTATACGTTCTGTGCTCCAACTAGCGGTGCGCCCCGTGGAGCGGCGCAGCGCCAAATTATACTCTCTCGTTAATATGCGGCACTTTTATAAAAAATAGGGAACTAAGCGAATTAAAATTTTAAAATTTACAGAAAAAAATATTGATCGTCTGTTGATGGACGTGGTGAATACCTCTAGTGAAGCAATAATAACAACAAATAAAAAAAACATTTTTTTTTAATTCGTACAAAGGATCCGCGAGGAGGACAAGGAGTTGAATCACTCCTTGTCCTCCTCGCGGATCCTTTGTACGAATTAAAACGACTACTAGAGCAAAGAAACTAAAAACATATTGCGATTGCTTTAAAAAATTGCATAGAAAAAAATTAAAATAAATTGAATTATATTAAATTTATAAATTATATTATAAGTTGTGTTTTGTATTGAATGTTTGATTATAATGTTACAGTGTTAATGTATACTGTTGAATAAAATAACATTTTGTACTAGGTATTATTTGATATACAGCGTGGCTCTATCGGTGGGTCATGCCGCCCCGCAGAACAGACAAGTATGATTATTCTAGCATGAATATACTCTATTCACCACACGAAGCACCAATGAGCTGCCTGCGTCATTTATTCAAATTATTTATTGTGAAAACAGGTAATTATTAATGGTGTTACAAGTATCAAAAAGTAAAACTACATTCGGCCGAATTGGCCTCATTATCAAAAGCTCTTGGAAGTGCCTTACTGGACATAGGCCTCCTCATGAAAAAGAAAGGATTTGCCATAATCTGGTGATTATGGCAAATCCTTTCTTCCTTTTCAATTCCGTTCCTTTAAGCATGGACGCCTGCCAGGCATCTTAGAGATCACAGAAGATTTTGATTGGATAACGGGATAACGCTACTGCTCCTTATCCTCGTACATCCCATAGCTGGTTCTCACAGCAACCGCGGGAAACGATAAAGTGACGCTATTATTATGCCAGCGCCACGCAGCAACATAGAACTGTATTTATTACGATTAAATTAATTTCAGTCACCTGGCACTTCGTACTGTAACAAATTTCAAAAAGAAAAAAAAATACTTAAGTACATATAATCACGCCTTTTTCCCCTGGCTCTCCGTCGGGGAATCGAACCACGGTCTCCCGTTTGACAGGCGGGGATACTGACCACTATACTACCGAAGAATTGAAGTAGGCAGAAACCACTTTATTCCAGTTGCTACGAGCAAAGTGTTTATTCGTAGCCTATCCCCCCCCCCCCTCTCCCTCGTGAAAAACGAGACGTTTCGGGTGGCGAATCATAACGCTGCCATTTTTATAAGATTCAAAAGTGTTGTAAAGTTCCTCATAGCGTTCCCACGAAAAGCACAGGTCCACCCAAATAGAGCCCCGTATGTTTAGGTAAAGCTAGCCACCAACTTGGTTCTAGCCATGTAGCCGTCGACGCAGCAGCCACTGACTTAGTAGAGAGGTAGGGAGGGTGAGGTAGGAAAAATGTATTGAGCCAGAAATATAGAATTTGGGAAAAGGGCTATATGATATAATATACTACAATCTCTGAAGGAGTAGAAAGTGTAACAGTGGAGTTTCTGGCCCGTTCTTCTCCTCTGAAACAACTTTCCGAGCGGGTGGTAGATTCTTGACTATTCATAAGTACCTGTTGGGTTTACATGAATAAAAAATTTTTTGACTTTGACTTTGAAAGAGACAGTAAGAAAATTTTAATGAAACAATGCGATAAAATTGTAAATATATCACTTACATGCACATATAGCAAGATTCAAAGTTTATAGTTTTATAAAATTAAAGACTAGAGTTACTGCATTATCACTTATACTCATAACTCAACTTTTTAATCGTTAGCAAAAGCTATATGCAATATATGCGTAGGTATAGCTATATTCTAAGCTCCATGCAATCTCTATTCTTACAGCAAATCCTGTACATCGAAACCAATTCAGTAAAATTAATTGTGAGAGGAGTGTGATAATCAGGTACGATAACCCACGCGTCAGTCCCACCGGACGTTGACGATTTTATAGTCGGCGCTTCAAGTCGAGTTATAAAAGTGCATATTTCGACTAGTTTACGTCATGAACGTTAACAACTTGTGAATATTCGTTCTCAGTCGTTGAAGCGATCAACACCATTGTAAACCAGTTTATCAGTGGACAGTAAACTAGTCTATGCATTCACAGTAAAGAAACAGTCTAAAAAAAGTTTATTTATTCATCAAACTCAAAAAATCTTAGATGTTTGTAAATGTAGATAGTTGTTTGTATGGATGTTTGTTACTCAGTCACGCGTAAACCGTTGAACAGTTTTAGATTAAACTCGGCGCACAGATAAACCGTGTCCTGATTTAAAACATAAGGTTGTGTTTACCCTGGTAATATTAATCAATTTTAATGTTATTTTAATTTTTCACGCGGCTGAAGTCACGAACAGGCACTATTGATAAATAATTTTCAAAAGATGCCCGAGGTTAGAGTTTTGATTGTGTCCATAGTTTATTATCAAGAACACACCTGTGTTCTTGACATACCTGTGACCATAGGTTATGACCTATGACCTAAATCTATATTACTATTATAATATTGTTCAATGTGTAATTTTGTATATCAAAAATATTTAAAAAAAAACTAGTCACATCGATTAATTAAGGGCTTCTGAAACCAAATCCGTCGAGTTTGTTTGTTTGTTCGAGCTTCACGCAAATTCCAGCACGTAGATTTTGATCAAACTATTACAGTCTTTAAGGTACTATTCCAACTTAAATACTGCGGCATGTTTCATCAAAATCGGTCCTATAGAATTGAAGATACACCTTAATCCCTGTTTTAGTAGCCGCCGTTAAGCTACGATAGCCCAAGTGAAAGTGGTTCTAAGGCTTTTTATATACCTAAATCTAGGCTTCAGGACTTCCCATATAGCGGACCTCCGACACACACGCGAGCGGAGCCGCGGACAAACCTAGTGTATAATAAAATCGTCATTACGGAGATGTGCATTATAGGTGTCTGTATATTATGATATTGCATAAACACTACTGACCGGATTTTGATAGAATGTTCGCTAATATAATTACAGTCTAAGAACATTGTGGGTAAGAACATTAGCTAAATGACCGTCATCATCATCACCGATATTGCGTAGTTGATGCGGACGAAACTGCAGGTATCACCCAGTTCCTAATATTTGATTGGTGTGCCTAGCGCTGTAATTTTTCTGTGTATTATTTTTATTTTCATATATTTTATATTAAGTGCATTGGTGGTGTAGTAGTTTTAGATACGGCTTACGATCGAAGGGTCGTGAGTTCGAATCCCGGTCCCGTACCACTGAGTTATTATTTATAATTCATACGGCCTAATCCCCCTCCTAATCAGGGGAGATCCGTGCCCCTACACTGGGGACGATATGAACTGGGGATGATATTAAATTATTTTCGTTATTATTCACCTGATTATATGCTTCAGTGAATATATCGAGGGAAGAGAACTTATGTGCTGCAAGTAACTAAAACTCAACTTTCACTAGAGCCAAAACCGTCTCAAATCAAATTAAAAAAATACTTTTTAATTAAACAAGATACATATATGGATATTTTTTGGTATGGTGTCCTTATACCTATCTTATCTGGTTAAAGCTATGATTTTTTCTGATTTTGCTCTTGCAAAAATTTGTGTTTTAACTACTTACGCAAAATACGTTAACTTCCATCAATATATAAAACAACTATATTGTCTCTATATTTAGTTAAGACATGGATAGTAAACAATAATATTAGATGTAAACAGCAAAACAATTTCAATTAAGAAGGCAATGCGCCGAGAGAAGTAACCATTACATGTCGTAAAACGGACTCATTTATGGCATAATCTCAATTTCCCAACTGCATCCTCAGTCATTGAAACTGATAATGCTTATTACACGATGCTTATGTTCGACGTTCACTTAGCACATTTTATGAAGCATCCATATAGATATTTATACATATCATCCATAAATTTTATTAAGTTTTATCCAAAATCATGTATCACGCCGAATTATCGTTATCAACATCATCATCAACCCGTGGTAGTCCACTGCTAGACACGGGCCTTCTCCTCAAAAAGAGAGATTTGCCATCTCCACCCTCAGCAAGCGTCTTAGAAATTGCAGTAGATTTTGATTGAATAACATCATAACACTGCTACCCATTATCATATATTCAATCTGTATCTACTAAGTATATGATACTTTGTATGACTAAAAAATCCACAAAACTTGAATAAAGTAGTAAAAATGTATTAACAATACCTTCTTTCCATTTCAGACTTGGCGGCGATAAGACAACTCCTGGAAAGCGAGACCGGTGGAACCACGTGTCCAAGCTGTAACATGCCCTTTGATAAGGGCAAGAAGAGAAAACTGATCGATACCTGCGGACATGAACGCTGCTACTCCTGCATGTTTAGAAACGAAGCGTGTCCATCCTGCGCGAGGAACAACCAAGTTCATAGGCGGCAAGTGATGGATCGGTACACACCATCGCCGCAGCGGCAAGAGCTGGACTGGCAGTCCCCGCTGCGGCTCCCGAAACCCCCAAAACAACCGAGCAACTTGGCACAAAGTTGTCCTACACCACCGCATACGAGGAGAAGATTCTTCCTCAGCCCTAAGTCTCTGCGGAGTCCATTCGGACAGCGGGGGCGACATTCGCATGAAAATCAAGTGCCGCTGTCTGGTGAGTGGAAGTTTTTTTTTCACAGTTACATAAGTATTTTTTCACAACCAAAGTATTTTTTCACAGTTACATAAAAAAAGTTAATTTTATTTGTTGAAATAAAACTCTCCGTAACTGTACTGCGGTTTATTATATCATAATTTTTATGTTCCTGACATTTCGAAAGGTTTACCGCACCCATAATCTCTTAAGTGGATCCAGATAAACTGACATTAAGTTCACCTAAAAATAGGTGTAAAAATACCGTTAGTTAAGCTAATATATGCAAAAAGTTTATGTTGGTATCTACTGTGCAAATACAATCTTTGGGTTCTATAAGAACACCTAAATAAACTTTTTTTTGTTCAAGTATAATTAATTATGTTACACGAAAAGAATAAAAAGTTTTGCCTTTTAGAGGATGAAAACAAGGTCTGGTTTCGCTCTGATATTCTCTTATCATATCTAATGTAATAAGGTGTGGGTAGTTTCAGAACCAAAATCTAAACACGAAGTGGATCATAAATTTTTGTCAACAGAGTAACTGCTTTTTGGTTGATCATTGCAGCATTTCAGTATTATTGTAACCATGCGTTTTTTTTTAATTGTATAGAAACTTATTGAAACCTCTACATGTTATCATTTTGTCTGCCATTGTAATTGCCATTATAAAAAACGCAATGGGTTTGAATCGCGCAAGAATAAACAAACCACCTATTATCGTCTACTCAATAGTCCAATGAGATAAATATCGCACGCCGCCTCAATTACCATACCTGTACTTGTAACCACGTCGCGTTACACAACCAATATGCAACGCAACTCCCCATTGATGGCCGCACAAACTTGAATTCATTCACAAAGGCTCAACGTCACCTCTCACTTTCACATTTTAAATTTTAACAAAATGGCGTGGATATGAGGCTCAGTAAATAAGAGCTGAGTGACAGCTGCGAGTGCAGCCCACGCGCACGCGCCGGATGTACGTAGGGGTCCTTAAAGGACCGGTTGTCTTGCTACATTTTATTAGGCTAGGAACACAATTGAACAAGTAAAACAGAAACTATGTACTGGAATGCAAAATGTCCTCATCTAAATGAAATTTTACTGGAATCTTCTAGAATGGGTGTCTATGTCTGTCTATCCATCATAACGCCATGCCTTATCATAAGTAATATTATAAATAAGAAAGAATAATAAAGAGCCCGTCGGAAGTTTCGAGAAATTTAGAAACGTCTGGTCGTTCGTCAAAAGTCGTTCACCTGGTGACCAGACGCTGGTATTCTCTTTGGTCAACAAATTAATATTCCATGCCATTCAACGTGGCAATGCTGCATTTTGGGCACCTTGCCATTTGAAAATTTCTTATTTTCGAATGTTTGGATATAGTTAGTACCATAAACTAAATGTGAACTGGGTGTTGTCACATTTGTGAAGTTTACAGGAGATGGAAAAAACTAAACATAATCAGCAACGATGTTTAGGAAACACCATTTAAACAGGCTAATATTGACGCTAATACATTGATATTTGGAGACAGAAGTTTAATTCGTAGATCAGCAAAGCTTAAAACATTCATACCTAAGTGATATTCTTCCTCAAGTATTGACGATGACTTCACTATAGTTAGAAATCTTAATGTTTCGAAGTGAGTAGCATTATACCAGCTATCAAAATTACATTTGAAGTGATGAATTTGCAAAAGTTCAATATTAGCTAAGCAGGGAGTCTGCTCAAAACTGGAAGACATGACAAAATAAAAATATTTGGGGACCTCTGGCCTAACAAGACATTTCTATCTAAAAAAAGGAAAAAGTAATAAAAAGTCACAAACGATATGCTACAATTTTAAATATTTCAAAAAATGTACGGTTCCTGTCTGATATGTCAAATATATACACAAAATATTCTATGTCCAAGAACCTACAAGTTTATTAAATTTCATCAAAACACGGCTAAAGTACTGAAATTAGAGTGGTCCTGATAACATCCCTATCGAGATATGAAAAACAACGGATGAACGTGGTGTGACTCTACTGACAGACTTCTTCAATCACATCGTCACCATAGGAGTTATTCCAAATGGTGGCAATACAAGTGCGATCACAAATATAAGAGCAAAGGTAGCATGCGGGAGTGCGGTACCTGAAATGCTATCATGTCATAAAGCTGTCCGAAGACGTAATGGATACTAGATTCCGCTATAAGAGCATCGTCTTTGAGAGTCAATATGGCTTCCATTTGGATGCCAGTACCATGGACCTTTAAAAACACTGACTGAGCTGTACAAGAAGAGAAGTTCTCTGTAAATAGCCTTCTTAGATTTACATAAAGTCTTCGATTGCATACATCGTCGGTATATCTGGTAGAGGCTTACTATCCCAGATCATAGATCCGGAAGTTTCTGCTTATATTTTGATATAAATAATTTCCGTGCATCTCCAAAGCTAAAAGAGAATATCATCAAATCAGTTCTACTACTTACTTCTACAGCTTACTTTGACCTGAATATGCCATTCAGGAACTCTGCGTCAAGAAAAATAGGATGCTGGGTGAATTACGCGTTACGCGGTTTGATCGCATATGTAATTTATATATCCGATGCAGACTCAAAGTTCGTGATATAGCAAACGACCTCTCAAAAGATCGATTGATCATAGAAAATACAACGGTAGGAAAGGCCTTGATATGGCTTTCTTAGTCATTATTTCGAGGCTACTCTAAAAAGCGCTGGATGCAAAATAGCTTGCTATTGAGGGTATTGAAGATTAAAGTTGAGTGGATTGAGTAGAAAGGCGGATCTGTTAACAGAAGTCGGGATCAACGCCAGAAAATAGAAGAAGATTATATGATAGTACTTACATAACAGAAACAAGCAGTCGCTACGTTCAAGTACAGAAAAGTTTATAGAATAATTTCGTAAACACGAATACACGTTTAAAATTACTAGCTTCTGCTAGTAATTTTAAACATTCTCACCAGCAATATTGCTCTTGCTTGCTGTAGTATCTATACGGAGTTAGAGTCTTACCGTATTGTTAGCAGGAATAAATTAAATCAGCGTAACGTTCGTGACCTTCTAAGGTCGTCTGTCTGCCTCTAGATAAATTTTATAGAAGGACCAAAAATCTGATGTATTTGTTCTGCGTTGAGCATATAAAAAATAATTTGTTTTTAAGTCAAGAGCATAAACAATAGCATAAAATTGCTTTTTATTTTGAATTTAACTTGCGAGAGTTTTTAGTTTTTAATCAATGTCATCATAGAATACCGATATTCGCAGCAAGGGACTTTTATATTAGGAGATTAATGCTTACTATCTGTTGCGTCGTCTGCCAACATATGACTCGCAAAACGGTTTTTTTTTTTCAAAAAATGTCAGAAAATCTCAGACAGTCGCGGACGTTACGTATTTGCAGTGTAATGAACACACTGTACATTGGTGGTCCGGTGATAAAAATACGATACTAATATATACTTCGATAAAAGGGTCATGGGTTCGATCCAGTTCCAGTACCACTGAGTTTTTAATTCATGTACGATCTACATTGTAAAAGGAAAACTTCGTGAGGAAACCTGCATGACTGCATGGGTGTGTAAAGTATACCAAGACGCATTAGGCCAGTGTGGTAGACGGCTTAATGCTTCTCCTAATTAGGGGAGGTCCGTGCCCCTGTAGTTTATACTCTGGCGATGATGATTTACACCGCTTTGGACTCATTAGTCCATGATAACTCATGTAGACGAGCCGCGCGCCAGCTGCGAACGGTACCACTATAGCTGTTACATTTTCCATTAATTGTATCATTTCAACTCACTAGATTTCTTGTGTAATTGAAATGTACACCTCGGCTGTAGGTTGGAAGCTATTTGTATCGATTCACCGTGGCCCTCGGCCGTTCACGATTGTAACTAATCTATCGATGTTTATATCGATATGAGTAATTGCTTTTATTATTCGTGACGTTAAAATTTATGAGGTTTGTATTGATCAAAAGTTGTTTATGATTTTGATGGTGTATGGAGTTTTGAGTTATTGAGTTATATTGACAGTATAATGCATTATTGTCGCACAATATTTGGATTTTAAACTGTATTTTATAGTGGAAAACTCTGTTGATAATGTATTGGAAACTTTACTTAGATGTCAATGTTACTACCATAGAAAAATCGTTCATCTTCTAGTAATATTTATAGTAGAATATTGTTTTTCCATTATCATTTCAACATGAAATGTTATTGTAATAATTGACATATTACTGACGATCCATCAATATGTCACGGCAGTTAGGCTCAAAAGGATGAAGTCATTCATGGCCGTAAAATTGATTAAAAAAAACACAACTTATAATGTATTAAATTGACACAAATCGCGTAATCAATTATCGACAGCAAATGTCACTTCCATACAGTTTTTGATGCATTGAATAGATACATCTCTGTCTCTACCATAACTTAGTCTTGTCGAATATAGTTATCGTTTAATCATAAAATTTATATGAAAAACCAGTGCAGTGCTCCAAATCAGACGTAATATTGTTCGACTCCAACAAAAAATAATACTAGAAATACTTGTTTGAAATGAACTACGCTCAGTCTAGAATGAGTATCATATAATTAATTATCTAATAATGAAATTGACTAGATTGTCAATAATAACTACTATCATCATCATCATCATTTCAGCCCATAGCTGTCCACTGCTGAACATAGGCCTCTCCAATCGAAT
>WUAW01007862.1:48983-62943 GCA_017165845.1 Thaumetopoea pityocampa | reverse complement strand
ATATAACTGGATACTGGCAGAATTGTACCAAATTGGTCAAACGCCATAAACCAAGAAGTGAAGTGAATATATTTCTATGTATAAGTCAAATATGATAACAAACTGATACATAATTACAACATACTCAAAAAAAAGGAAAATAAGATTACGATGATTCTGCTAATTCACACAAAAGGAGTTCGCGGACATTCTTCTTCTAAATCCTATAGTCCTTTTCACAAATTCTATATTCCCTGCTCGATACACCTTTCCTGACTCACCCTCAACCTTTCCTCTCCACTAAGCGAGTGGTTGCCGCGCCTATGGCTGTATGGCTAAACCTTACCCAGGCATGCGGGGCTCTATTTGAGTGGACCTATTTCACCCTTGCTTTTCGTGAGAACGCAATAAGGAACTTTTGAATCTTATAAAAATGGCGGCGTCGTAGTTCGCCATCCGATACGTCTCGTTTCCCGCGGGGGTGAAAAGTGGGGTACGGATAGCCACTTTGCTCGTAGCAAGTGGAAATAAGTGGTCTCTGTCTACCCAGATTTTTCGGTAGAATAGTGGTCAGTCTACCCGCCTGTCCCGCGGGAGTCGGGTTCGATTCCGGAATTTTCGGAAAAAGGCGTGATTTTATGTACATATGTATGTATAATATGTAACTTGCCGATAGTACCTTACGTCTCCTTCTTCTAGCGTTAACAGTCCCGCCTTTTGTGGATAAAGCCCACCGTCCTGCTTAATCTACGCCATTTGGCTCGATCTTCAACATCCTCAATAGCGAACCCACTGGCTCACGATATCCAATCAGCGCTTTTTGGACAGTTCCCTGGTTATGCAATAAAGACATGTACATCAATAATGATAACCAGATATTCTCTCTCGGCCGGCGCATAATATAGGCTAGTTAGTATTATATGTTGCAGAGACTACCATAAAGTCTACCATAGATATATAAGTTAGGTGCGAAACGGGTTTCCAATATTTCGCTACTGTTGTTATCTCGGTGTTACGCTATCGAGTAAAGAAAAAAAATATTTTTTATTTATTCCCACTTTTAAAGTATTAAGGAATGCAACCTTAATTTTTTTTTATACATACTTTTGTAGCTGCTATAAATAATGTTTTTTAAACATTTACTATTTAAACTCATTTACAGATAAATACTTCGCGGGATTTATCGCGATAAATTTTAATATTTTAGTACACCTCTACGTTTTCGATTGAGTTGCATCTACTGCGGTCGCGAGCAGATTTATAAGGAAAGCGAAGTAATCTACAAATATGCTACAGTAAATGTTTAGTTTATCTCAATTCTCCATAACCGATAATACCTATGTACACTTAACTTAATTGTAATATTATACATTACTAAAATGTGTTAACTTGGTGTGCAATAAAAGTATATTCTATTCTATCAATATACTTAACGGAGAAGGAAAACTTCGTGAAGAAACCTGGGCATGCACGAGTGTGTGAAGTCTACCAACCCACACTAGGGCAGCGTGGTAGATTACGGCCTAATCCCCTCCTATCTGGGGATGATGACGATTAGATTCCAGACAAGCTAGAAATTTCGCCAAGCATCACACCCAACTTCCACATTATCAGGGACCCTAAGAATACTTGTTCCCTTATGTGCTCCTTATCAATTAGGGTGTGCACACTGCAGAACAAGTTCAGAGTCAAGCTTGCATAAGTCAAAACCTTTGAGGGCAAATTATCGGTCACAACAAATAATTATTTTTTCCCCTAGTTTTTTATCCGATATCTATTCAGGGCAAATCGGAGATTTACTTAATATACAGTATCGCTGCCTTGAGGTAGCAAAGCTGCTCTGCCAAGACTAATGCCAAAGCACTCCGCAGACTGCTAATTTTTAACCTTTTAACCAGACTTCACTAAAATACTGATGATATGAGTGTATGTATGTATGTATGTGTATAAATTATCTAAAACTTGGCACACATATAAAGTCAATAACACAATATCATAATTTTTTTATATTTAACGGTGACAAAGGTGACCCATTGGATCACTGCTGCAATTATTCACTTGTTAATGTAGTTCCTAGTAATGAGTATAATTATTAATGGTTTTCTTTGTAATATCCCCTATCTCAACCCGTTCTTACCCAACTGCGCCAGGAGGGTCATGTTTTTCGAGTGTGTGTATATGTGTATGTATATTTTTCTTTGGCACACTCTGTAGCCTGAATGATTTTATGGATTTTAACTTGAGAGGTGTCTTTAGATTCAGCTTAACTGTCTCAAAGTTAAGATGAATTACAGTAACACTGGGTATATCAAAATTATAAAAAATTAACATTTTTCACACAGTTTTTTTTTCAATGTTTTTATTTCACAAAGCAATGTTTAAGTTAATGTTTTTCCATCATACAAACTCACGGTAAAGCTAAAGTCACACTTACCTTAAAATTCAAGAAATATTATCCTTTGCAGCATGAAAAAATAATTGTTATTGTCACAAGTAAATTTGTACAAATTTTACTGATGTTATAAAAATGAAAATTTTAATAAATAAATGTTTATTGTTGTAATAGAAAATAACTGCTAAACAATAGATAGGACAGGGCTGTCCTAGTCCATAAAATGCCTTTGAGAACACAGTTTTGAGTAATTTTTAGGGAGAAAAAAACATCAAAATATAGTTTATAATATTATATATAAAATCACTACAGATTTTTCCAATATTATGGTTCATCATCAGGATCATCAGCCCACGGTAGTCCACTGCTGGACATAGGTCTGCCTGTTAAAAGGAGGAATTTGTCATAATTTCCCACTTGGCCGGTTTCCTGTAGATCACAGTACATTATGATCAAAGAGGATAATGCTGCTGCCCATTATCCCCATACATCCCTTAGCTGGTTCTCACAGTATCCATAGGAAGAAATACAGTGATGATTATCATGCCAGCTCCACACAGCAACAATATTATGGATGGTTGATAAATAAAATTAAAGTTTAACAATTCATATATAAGTGGTTAATGTTTTGTACATCTACTACCATCAATAAGATTACAAAGTATTATATGTAAGTTGGACAATGATAACCGATGATAATTAGATGTCCCCCTCAGGCCTGAGACCCTGGGCTTGTGCATCATTTGCCCTTATGGGTAAGATGAAACTGAGGCGGACTGCAATTTGCGCTTCAAAGTTCCTGTAAACACTATCAAAAACTATTATACCTACTAATTTGATATTGACTGTACTGTATTGTACCTACAAGTGTTTACGTGAATGATATCAATCATTTAGCATTATTTTTCATAGTACACAACTTTCTTAACACTACTCTTGTACCGGTAGCCTTAAATCTCCAAATACAAAATTTAAATATTCATTAGTAGAAAGCTACAATTTCATTTGTGTTCACTTAAAATATGCACTTGGATACAGTAAAATATAATGAAAAATTTACCTCGCCATCCGTGTCATAATAAATTATCGCTCGGCGATTCAGAACGACCCAACGTTCCTTGTAGTTAACCGGTGTGAACAATTTTTTGTTTTGTGATCTTTTTACCATGAACGTTTGCAGTATAATTTCATCATCG
This sequence comes from Thaumetopoea pityocampa, assembly GCA_017165845.1. Classification (NCBI taxonomy): domain Eukaryota; kingdom Metazoa; phylum Arthropoda; class Insecta; order Lepidoptera; family Notodontidae; genus Thaumetopoea; species Thaumetopoea pityocampa. The sequence continues at coordinate 59,376 of WUAW01007862.1, read as the reverse complement.
TTTCCAGCCATATTATACTATAATTAATTGTCAGTGCACTACACATGCAAAATCACCACAAAAACCATTTAATAACTTATAAAAATCACTGTTAACACCAATTTTGTGTTCATTTGGAGTATTGAAATAAAATGTCAATCTATTTCATTCTAATTTATTGTAAGTCTATTCACGTTCTCGTCCAAATAAGATTCACATATTTATTATCAAGTCTTTTTACACCGAAAAACAACGTTAAGTTCCTCAACAAAACTATAAAAACTGAAGCAGTGTTGCCCGTACATAAATAAAATCCTCAGAATAAAGACTAACATGTCTGATTGTAATACATGAACTGTTTTTTGGGACAAAATATGTGTAAATTTGTAGCTTTTCGATCGTATTTGTTGTTCTATGTATTCGATGTGACATGTATTCGTGTTATAAGTGACATCAATCAGAGAATTATTCTAAAAATATATAGTGGTTTTAAGACATATTTAAGACTGACGACATGTTTATTAATATTAATAATACGATACAGGCAATGTTGCTATTGCAAATAGTTTCAAATGTACTCTACACAGGAAAACAGTAATGTTCAAAATGGTTTGAACATATGCAAATATAGTTAGTTGGTTTCTATTTCACCACCGAGTTAATGTTATACATGAATTGCAGACATTAACGGCTTTCGTAAATCTAGTGAAATAAATAAGTACCTATATAAGTAATATAAAATTTCAAAATTTGTGTTCGTACCAAGCAAACAAAATAAATTTCAAGTATATTCCCTTTTACTACACATTGCTATATAAAAAGATACAAAAGCTGTACGCCTGTATAATTCAATATATTTCGCAAAACAAATACAACCAAATCAGCTTAGAGATGTTTTTGCTTTGTAGTTGTGCGGTCAGCGGATAAATAAATAAATAAACAAATACTTTTATTTATTTATTTTTATTTTTATAAGTGGTTACTTAATGTTATGCACACTAAATATAATTTTTAATCACTTTTTACTTTTAAATGACTGATTCGAAAGTGTGTTGTACGCAGTACTTAGATAGCGTAAAGTGGTTTATTCCGGTTTTAGATATTGACGTACAAACACTACTACAAACGCAAAAACGTCTCCAAACTGATTTATCTGTACACCACGTTAAGCGCCACGTCAGCCATCAGTAACTGATACTGAACTTTCCGTTTACGCCGTGTTGACTACTGGTGGCTGACAGCGTAAAATCTATACTATTATAAAATTGTTATATGTATATTAAATTTTCAAAAATTAAAGATATTTAAAAACAAACTATGTACTCAGATCGACTAATAAAGGGCTTCTGAAACTAAATCCGTCGATGTTTGTTTATTTGTTCGAGCTTCACACAAAAACCAATAGGTAGATTTTAGTCACACTATTACAGTCTTAAAGGAATGTACTTCAACTTAAATACTGCGACATGTTTTATTAAAATCGGTCCAGTAGAATTGAAGATACAGTTTGATCCCTGTTTTAGTAGCCACCGTTAAGGGACGAGAGCTCAAGTAACAGTGCTTACTTGCTTTTTATATAAATCTGTGATTGATTTGAGATTTACCCTGTAACGGAAAATCGACATTCACGCGGATGGAGCCGCGAGTAAAAGCTAGTATGATATAAACCTAAAAAAATTACATTGTTTTAAGTAATTACTATAAAATATTAAAAATTGACTTGCTATTTATTACAGGATTATATCATTAAGGCATTTTAATGGATTTCACTGGTTGTTGTTCGCACAAAATACCTATTACAAAATGTGATAACTCGTTTACTTATTTTTCTGGTCATTGATCTACAATATATATTGTGTCGCATTTACACAGGTGTATTAAGTATATCAATTTAAGTATGTAATTTCAATCTGTTATTAGTACGCTTTGCATTGCTATACTGCACTACCAGCGCTACTAAGCAGCGCGTATGGCCTGAAGGGGATTCCCATCAGAATTCGTGTGCCATTCAACGTGTTAACTTGCGAAAATTATATATCTCCTTCAGACTAGCCTGTGTGTGCTCGATTCCTTTGCCTCTAAGGGGGGGGGGGGGGAACCTAAAAAAACTGTGATTGCATTTCCACAGACGACGAATATAATGCATTTTCATGAGTATCTTCTAAAAGATTAGGTAGCTATTCTGTTTGTTGTATTAGCTTTGAAATTACTATAAAAGTTTTGTTGTTATGATAGTGATTCATGAATGAATATTAATAATCAATGTAGTTAATGCCTTTTGTTCTATAGTTTCAGTCATACAATCATGTCTTCAGAAACAGCACAAGTCAGTTCACTGCCACTGCCTCCTATGCAATACATTAATTTTTATACTGATGAAAATGTACGTAGAAATAGAGCACCGTTACCGCCACGACCCATTCATGATTCGTACTCGATGTTTGGACACACGTTTAATGCAGATGATACTATAATTCGATCGTTAGAAAGTCAGGTGAGTCAACAAACTGAACTATCCTTTCGGCAATTCTTGGAGCAAATATTTTGGTGATTCGGTAATTCTCCAGATTAGGTCTACCGATGCTTATTGACATGAAATATATTTTAATCGATAGAGGACCCGCGCCTGTGTGCTCGAGCATTATCTTGCATGAAGATGAAATCCTCCCCCATTTGAATACTGTGCGGAACAACCATAGGATCTAGCACCTCGCTGAGGTATTTTTTGCCAGTCATATTGCCTCGTATCAAAACGAGGTCAGTTCTCTCGCCTAAGCGAATTCTGGCCCAAACCATGATTGTTCCACTGTGGATACTGTTCCACAGGGATAAACTTCCTGAGGACAACACAGTCGTTCATGATGTCCAAAAGCACGCCACATAACATACTCTTTTTGTGTCAGGATGGAAACTAAACCTTGATTCGTCAGAAAATAGGACACAAGCACACTGATGTTCCATCCTTTGTAGGTGAATGTGTGCCCACTGTAACCACCCAGCACGATTGCCACGCCGAAGAGCTACAACCCGCAATGGCCTATGAGGATGTAATCCAACCTTGTGCAGTCTCCTGGCAGTTTAGGTGATGCGATGACCTGGTGTTGTGATCGCAGCTTCCCAATGAGATGCAGCGCAGTCGTTTTTGACTCCCGTCTGGCAATGTTCCTAGTAAAACGGTCTTGTCTCTCTGTAGTTATCTAATATCTTACAGGTTGTCGTTCAGCTGTGTTCCCAGTTAGCTGATAACGTTGTCACAATTTTTGGATAGGAGACTGGTTGGACTAGATGGCAATTGCAACTTCACGTTGTGTATGCCCCGGCTTCAAGCATGCCCACAGCACGTAACATTACATCTTGGGTTAAATGATGGTGTGGCATAATGCATAACAAACCAATCTTTAATTAAAAAAATAAGAAAGACTAGATACCAATCAGCTTAAGATCTATTCAGTAATGATGAAACTAAACAAAAATAATCTATAGGCAGGAATTCATTTAAATTTGTGGTAAAATTAAAACCTATTGTTAATTTAGAACACTATTTTATCATGTTTTTATTTTGTTTTTAAATTTAGTGGCTGGTTCTCTTTTTAAAGAGATTATACGAAAAAATTTGTCACAGTTTCTGAGTCTTAGACTTTGTTCATTTGTATTTCAAATCAATAAGCCTCTGTGGACCTAATCTGGAGAATTACGGGAATAGATACTTAATTGAAATGAATTGAGGTGGACTATGGCAACAGAAGCTGGAATCAATAACCTCAAAAATATTGGTTTCACGATGATTTAATCTCACTCCACTATTGGCCCTGATACATTTTAAATGACTGCAACAACTATACCACCCTCATGCTACTCGGCACAGGTCACAATAAAGGTCAAACACTTAGACAGCGATCTGATCGGTGGGACCGAAAAATCTCCATTCCATCTTATGTTCCTTATGTGTGTATCTTATGTTCATATTAGGTGCCGTACTGTACCAAGGCCTAAAACTCCAACAAATGCCCATTTTGCAACTACCCAAGTCGAGTTTCAATCCTCTCTCAAGATGTCCTTGTGTTAGTCACCTCTCTTTGCCCTTAAGGTAAAGCTGGTGTGCACTTTGCATTTGCCCCGTGATGTTGTAAAGGTCATTTGTGGTCAACAATATTTCCCTTCGAAAAATCTAACTTTACATGCAGTTTTGTCTATTTGGACTATGAAGACTATATATTCCAAAAGGATCCAGCATAAAAAGTGCTTTAACTAAAATCTTGTTAATCTTTGATCAGTTGATGTGTAAAAGAAGGATGAAATTAAATATTTATGCTAACACATTTTTGCATTTATAATAATATATTTGATACATTATGACTTATTCATTTAGATGTACAAATATTATTAATATTTCTAATATTTATAAGTAATATTGAAATGTGATGATTTAAGGGATTTCGGCGTCTGTATCCAATGCATTTTGAGAGAAGAAGGGAATTAAAGAAACTAAATCACTCGTTACTAGCAAATTTCCTAGACTTACTTGATTTATTAGTACATTGTCCCGATTCACCGAAAAGGGCTGAAAAAGTTGAAGATTTAAGTTTGTTGTTTATCCATATACATCACTTGTTGAATGAATTCAGACCTCACCAGGCCAGAGAAACTTTAAGAGTGATGATGGAACTGCAGAAACGTCAACGGGTTGAAACAGCCATAAGGTATTGATTCAAGACATTTGGTTTAGTTAGTCTTTCACACTTATATTGTTCAAATTTAAAATAACACAGCTGATTTAGGGTTTTCAATGTATATTTGTAATTTTCTAGCAATGGTGAAATATTAATTTTTTACTAAAATTTCAGGTTCAAGAAACATCTTGATAAAGTACAAGATATATTGCAAAATGCTTTACAAAGTTTGCCGGATCAGAATGAAATAGAATCTAACTTCAAGATTCCTATCGAGATATTGGAACATATGGAATCTAGTACTAATGATGCGTTAAATACTGACTCTTGCTATGAACTTGACCGAATTATGTGTAATGTAGTTGACAATATGAGGTACTTATAGTCAAATTTTAAGAGTGATAATTAAATTATAATAATTAATTTGTGTCCTTATTCACAAGTATCGTATATAATTGTAAATTCATAAATATTGTGACTCGGTAGAAGAAACTGGAACACTTGCTGTACACTTGTGATGCTTTGCCCAGAAGGCGTTCGCCTTCTGGGCAATCGATCATCTATGGCTGGCGTATCCCAGACCAGAGGACTATCGGCTCTTCACTGTTAAGGCAGTATCTAGTCTAATGATAGTACATAAATAACCAGTGTAAGAGGACTAAGGCCAAACACAAGTAGGGCGTTACAAAAATCCAGTATGGTCGAAGTGCGTCAAGGCATCTGCCTTGCCCAGTTGAGCGCATTAAAATAAATACATAAATAACCTTTTGTAAAAGTCCAAGTAGACTTGAATAATAAAATATGTCTATAAAATAAAACAAAAATAATGCAACCTCGGAAAATCTCGAACGTTTCTCATGTGCCAGACTGTCAAATAATGTTCACCAGTCGCTGGTTACCAATAAAGGATTACTACCAGGTTAGTACCAATAAAGGATTCATTCTAGTCTACTGGCCAACTTCGAAACATTACCAACGTTTTCTCACTTGTGGATCATTTTTATAGGATTATAGTTACGTCGACATTCTAGCACTATTAGTGGCCTTTTCGCCCCGCATCCATTGAACGATGCTGTATATTTTGAAACTGACAAACCTACCCGAAACTACTCTTAGCCTCACCTTTAATGTGGGAATCAAATTTTAATAATAATTTTGTGATTGTGCTGCATTATCTAGCTCCAGTACTGCCTTCACTTGGCCCGTTCTTTAACTTAAATACATTCGATTAAAAATTTAATTTAATTTTATGTAAGTATTAAAATAGCGATTGTTTTATGAGTACCTAGTCGTTAAACTCATACAAATACTTTAAGTACACACATTTAATATTAATACCTATAGCTGAATTTTATTGTAAATATGGTTTGGTTGCAAATATTTATTTGTTCTAGTAAGTATTGGACTTAGATCTTGCCTTATTAAAAAAAAGTAAATATGTATTGTCTATGGTAATTTTGTGGTCAATGTCCTTTCCTTCCTGCCTTAGCGGTAACCAAGAGCATATGTAGGTCTATATTATTAACATATAATGAAACTAGCTTTTGCCCGCGGCTCGACCTGCGTGAATGTCGGTTTTCCGCTACATGGGAAATCCCGAAGCATACATTTATATAAAAGCTTTAAAACCACTTTTACTTTAGCTCTCATACCTTAACGTCGGCCATTAAAGTAGGGATCAAGCTGTATCTTCAATTCTACTGGACCGATTTTGATGAGATATACCGCAGTATTTAGGTCGGAATAGTACTATAATAGTTTGACCACAATCTACCCTCTGGTTTTGCGTGAAGCTCGAACAAACATCGATCAACATTTGGTTTCAGAACTCTTAATTAGTCGATCTGAGTAGTTTTTTTTTTAATATCTGATTTACAAATTTTTACATTTAACAATTTTATAATAGTATATATGTTAAAATCCAAAGCCATTGTATATGGGCGATTTTAATTTATATGGTAGTAAATAGCATTTTGTATGGTCATGTGGATTTTATATACTAAACCATTTTTTGCCCGCTTTCAGCTTTTGCCCGCGGCTCCGCCCGCGTGAATCTCTGTTTTCAGCTAGATGGGAAATTTCGATACAATTATAGTTTTTTTATAAAAAACCCAAAAAACACTTTTAATTGACCTCTCGTACCTTAACGGCAGCTATTAAAACAGGGATCAAGCTATATCTTCAATTCTACTGGACCGCTTTTGACGAAATATGCCGCATTAATATTAAGTCGGAATAGTACCTTTAACACACAAATAAACAAGCAAACAAACATAGACGGATTTGGATTCAGAAGCCCTTAATTAGTCGATCTGAGTAGTTTGTTTTTAAATGTTTTTAATTTTTGAAAATTTCACATTTGAAAATTTTATAATAGCGTTTGCCCGCGGCTCCGCCCGCTTGATTATCGGTTTTCTGCTACATGGGAAATCTCGACACAATCATAGAGTTATGTAAAAAGCCAAAGAGCCACTTTTACTTGACCTCACATACCTTAACGGCGGCTACTAAAATAGGGTTCGAGCTGTACCTTCAATTCTACTAAACCGATTTTGATGAAACATGCCGCAGTATTTAATTCGGTATAGTATTTTTAAGACTATAATAGCTTAACCAAAATCTACCCACTGGTTTTTACGTGAAGCCCGAAGAAACAAACAAACATTGACGGATGTGGTTTCAGAAGCCCTTAATTAGTCGATCTAAATAATTTGTTTTTAAATATCTTTGATTATTGAAAATTTGACATTTAACAATTTTATAATAGTATAATTTATAGTATACTCTGATATACTATACATCTCGTATTGCTATCTAGCTTCAAGCCTCCGCTTAATGGTTAGGGGATTTTTATTGTATAGTTTAGGTACTTTAACGAGCCTGAAATCTAGGTCTCTGTATGAGCTCACATCTTGAATGCGGCCTTTTTTATCTAATTCAACTAGTACACTATTAGTTAAAACTAGTACTGATTTACCTAGAGAAATTAATATACCTAAATATAATATTCTTGATACTCAAACATAAGTGCACTGGTGGTGTAGTGGTTTTAGACACGTCTTACGATCGTAAGGTCGTGGGTTCGAATCCCGGTCCCGTACCACTGAGTTATTATTTGTAATTCATGTACGGTCTACTTTGGAGACACCAATCTACTTAACGGAGAAGGAAAACTTCGTGAGGAAACCTGCATGCCCGCACGGGTGTGTGAAGTCTACTAACCCGCCCGCACTAGGCCAGCGCGGTAGACTACGGCCTAATCCCTCTCCTAATCAGGGGAGGTCCGTGCCCCTGTAGTGGCGACAACATGGACTGGGGATGATGATACTCAAACACATTGATCTAGTCCTAAACTGGGATTCTCTGTATTTTGGGTACCTACTAGACAATGCTATACATATCTATTATTATTAGTTTAATACTAATTAATACATGTATAGGTAAATATATACAATACTAGCTGACCCGTGAACTTCATACCACCTAAAACATTTCTTCGATTTTTCAGGTGTTCCTTCAGGTTTTTCCCAATCGGTCGAACCATTTTCGAGTTTTTGCGAGACTAACGCACGGCGATTGATTTTTATATATACAGATTCGCCCTCCATCACATAAAGTTTACCCCTACCACGATTTGAACTCAAGACCCATTAATGTTAGAAAGTAGTCACTACTAACTGAGACAATAAGAGGAAAATTGTGGTAATTCTGTTGTAACAGAACTTAACTAAATTTAGACTTGCTATCTTTTTCTAATGCCAAACCAAAACGAGATAGCAAAGATTTTTAACGAGTACCAACATACATTTCTGTTAAAAGGTACAAAAAATATTGTATTTTTGCGTATCTTTAGTCGGCATGTTCCGAGATCGCATCTAAATCTCTTAATTTTGACCTGTTTAAACGAAACTGACAGCACCAAAATTGTAGCAATCTTCTTTTGGCGTTTGACATTAGAAAAAGTTAGGGAGAGTCTAAATTTAGTTAAGTTCTATTACAACAGAATTACTACCAATTATATTATTGTGTTTAGCGTTTCTCTGCCAATTGTTTAACTATTACTGAATATAATGGTGTCGATTCTGTTGTAACAAAACTTAATCAAACTTAGTCTCTCTCTATCTCTTTCCAATGTCAAACGCCAAAACGAGATAGCTAAAATTATGGTGCCGTCAGTTTCCTTTAGGAACGTCAAAATTAAAAGATTTAGATGCGATCTCAAAACATACGAAATAAAGATACGCAAAAACGCAACATTTTTTGAACCGTTTGACAGAAACGTAGGTCGGTAGTCGCTATAAATGTTTGCTGTCTCGTTTTGGTGTTTGACATTAGAAAAAGATAGGGAGGGACCAAATTTAGTTAAGTTCTGTTACAACGGAATCAGCGCCAATAGCGATTAAGTCAGGAGAGAAAGAGAGAGAGAGAATGATGAGGCAGTGATGTTCTAGTGGCTAGACAATGCATGACAAGTATTAGATCTCTAGTTCGAATCTAAGGCACGCACCTCTATATTTAATTATCACACGGTGAAGGAAAATATCGAGAGGAAACCTGCATGCCTTAGAAATTTTCTAGATGGTGTGTGAAGTTCGCCAACCAGCATCAGGACACCCCCACGTTGGAGATATATATAGACCATATGGTCTGTAGCATAGGTTCTCAACGTGGGTGATAACGTCTCCTTGTGGGCGATTGAGACTCGGGGGGGGGGGNTCTCTTTCCAATGTCAAACGCCAAAACGAGATAGCTAAAATTATGGTGCCGTCAGTTTCCTTTAGGAACGTAGTTTCAGTAGAAGACCCAGAGAAAATTAGGGGGTGTTGAGATAGCACAAAAGGAGTTGTCATATCCTATCTTACGACTGTATATTACACGTTTAATTATAATCGTGGCAATAGCTGTTTCAGATTCGCAACAGATGGTAAGTAAAAAAAACTGATGGGGCTATAGAAATAAAATCTCAGTGGGCGGTGGGCAAGAAGGGTGAGAACCTATGGTCTACTATAGCCTAATCCATAGACGGTGAAGCGAGAATAACGAAAAACTGAGCTATCGGAAAACTTTAATAAGCCTCTGCAATATGTCAAGGTCGGGTTTTACTCGGTAGGAGTCTGAAAGGAAAGCTTCCGGGCTTTACAGTTCGACTGATCGGTAGTGGCATTGACCCAGTTTTGTGCTAATAAGTGCCAGGTTCGAATCCGGGTAGGGACAAACTTTGTATAATGGACACAAATGTTTGTATCCGCTTCATGGACGTATTTATCGTTGTCTAGTACCCAAGATACAGTTAATCTTAGTTTGGGACTAGATCATAGTATGTGAGTGTCCAAAATATTATATAATGTTTTCCCTCCGGCCAAGTGTCTACTGATGTTGTGGGGCAGGTTCCAACGACTGACTGACGCCACCCCCGTGACCCTACGAACCCCGTGACGTCTGGTATTATATATTTAACGCTTTCGTTACGACCGACCGCCCCGTCCGAAGAAGTACCGTCGCGTGGCGCCGTCATAATAAGAGTGTCACTCCGTTTCTTTCTGTAGCTGCTATGGGAACTATCTAAGGTAATAAGTAGCAGCGTTATCCTCTTATTCAATCATAATTTACTGCGATCTCCAAGACGCCTGCCAAGCGTAGAGATTATGGCAAATCCTTTTTAAGGAGGAAATTCAGCCGTAGACTTCCACGGACTGATGATGATCTTTGACTGTAATGTGCGTTTTAATTATATGCTTTCCCCC
>WUAW01007860.1:12623-23602 GCA_017165845.1 Thaumetopoea pityocampa | reverse complement strand
GGGATCGAACCCGCGACCTCGTGAATGGCAGACGGCATCACTACCGACACGCCACGAGGCCCGTCAAAACACACAAAACAATAGTGTATTGATGATGATGATGATGATTAATATACCATATCGTTTTCGAGTCTGTGATCGTATTTAACGGAACTCCATCAGAATCCGTTTAATAGTTTTTATGTATACTATAAAGTACAACTTCTTAGTTACGATTTAATTAAAGTATACTAGTCACTAATCAACATTGTCTAAGACAAACATTGTTCAAAGATAGATATAAACGTATAGCTAATATAGTATAGGATATAGTATATTAGCTACATATACATGAGTCTATTTGCTAGACAAGCTAAAAGACTAAGTGCTCCCTGACCATAATTAATTAAGATTTAAAAGTATTTTTTTAATATATTTATAAGTTTTTATCATTATCAGCCCAAAGAAATATCTTGGCATCTAACATTTGTTCGCAACTCTACCATGTAGGTTGTCTGTCCAATATAGGTAACACAGGGAATTTTACCTGTGTTGTGATTTCGGAGCCAAGAACATTTCATGCTGTAGAGTCTGCCCATTGTAACATAACTTGCTAAGCCTATGTAGTATTATTACGTAGAGTGGTTATGGGGACTGGAATTAAACAACTGTTAGCAAAAGTAACGGTTTATTAGACCACACTTTAACTCCAATACCGCAGCATACAGAATCCCAACGTGTGTACTATAATTTCGACAAGTGCCTTATAATCCATTAAGCACAGCACTCATGGCACAGTCAACTATCCACTAACGTAGCATTGTACAGAGTGTTACAATTTCACAACTTCCCTTCACCATTCCACTCCCTCACTCCACTGTTCTACTTATTCACTTCACCATTTCCACTTTTTATTATTCCTGTTTCGAACTCGTTTTCCATCGAACAGCCCGCTGCGCTCGGAAGTTTCCAAAAATAAATATTTGAATTTTGGAACGAAATTTACTCTTTTGTTCCTTTAGACTACTCCATTTTTGTTTCATAGATTTAAAAATAAAACTGACAGATCATGAATATAATATTAATACGAAGGGCGTTCAATAAAAAGCGAGAATGAGTATGTTGTCGCAAATTTTTATTAAATGTTATTTTATTTTTCGATATAGTCGCGTTTTACCGTAATACATTTGGAATGCCTATTTTCTAAGCCTAAAATTCCTTTTTTAAAAAACTCTTCATCCTGTGCAGCTAAAAATTCATGTACTGCAGCAACGACTGCATCGTCATCTTCGATTTTTTGTCCTCTTAAATACTCCTTCAATCTAGGAAATATAATAGAAATCACTAGGGGCAAGTCGGGTGAATATGGAGGATGCTCAAGTATTACGAAGCCATCATCTCAGATTGCAGCCATCGTAAGAGCGGACCTATTAGCCGGGGCGTTATTCTGATGGAACAAAACAGTTTTTGCTAGTTTGCCTCGCCGTTTCTCGCAGATTCAATTACGCAATTTTTTATTTATTCCGCATACAAAGAGCGCGTAACAGTAGCTCCATGGCGAGATATTCAATCATGACCACCTCTTTACTATTCCAGAAAAGAGAGCCCATTATCTTGCCGGTGGAAGGACTCCCCTTAAATTTCTTAGGGATTGGAGATAATGGTGTTTTCCAAGTCATAGACTGTAATTCTGTTTCTGGATCGTAATAGTGTATCCACGTTTCAGCCATGGTTATGAATAGAGTCAAGAAAAGGTCAGGATCTTGTTGCAACAGTTCTAAAGAAGCTCCAGAAATGTTCAGCCTGCTTTGTTTTTGTGCATCGGTAAGCATTCTAGGGATCCAGCGTGCGGATACTTTTTTCATCCCCAAGCTTTCGTGTAAAATTCTATGTACACTATCAGTCGAAATTTTTGTTTCCGCAGCTGCAAAACGTACCATGACACGACGATCTGCTAAAACAATTTTTTCGACATTTTTAACCTTTTCGTCAGTCACTATCGTCGTAGGGCGACCTGAGCGAGGGTCATCTTTGCTGGATGTTCTTCCATGTTTAAACTCTGCACACCAATGTCCAACTGTGTAGTACGGGGGAACATTATCTACTACAGTAGACCGTAAGTCTTCATTAATTTGTTCTATAGTAGAATTTTTCAAGCACAGATTCATAATAACAGCGCGCAATTCAATTGTGTCCATTTTTAACAACACGCAACGACAGATTGCAAACAAGTCTTCCATTTTCAAAAAACAAAGGATATTCAAATAATTTCTTTTTTTAAATCTAATCAGTAATGCAGCTTTATCAGCCAGTATTTATTGTTTTGATCCAAAAAGTTTATACCTCAGTCTCACTTATTATTGAACGCCCCTAGTATGACAACTTCAATTCGGATTTTATTACATAAAGAACTTTCGAGCATATAGCTCTCTCTATGGACTCTACGTACTTTGATCATAGACAAGTCTATAATCAAAGTCTAAGTAGTACGTACGTATAGGCTCTAAGGGATTTTGATTCAGAAGCAAGTAAAGGACATCAAACAATATATGTATTATCAATTTCATAAGACCTAATAATTCGCACATCGCTGACTTCGATTAAAACCCAATTGTAGAATCTTCTTCGTCCAAAGTTAGGTTGCCTCGAAGAGATCGCAATTTAAGATAAGACTGCCCAATGTAGACTTTATTTTTACTTAAATACTATAAGTTTGAGAGTCATCGTAGCGTAGTGGATAAGGTCTCATCCCAAATCCGAGAATCGAAAGGTCTCAGATTTGATCCTCGGTTGGCATGATAATATTAACCTTGGTTTCTTTGTGTTTTGGGAGGCACATAAAAGAGTGGGTTTTAATAACACAACAGCAGGAATTGTGGAGGCTTTGAGGATGACATCAGATGGCAATCAGCTATCTTAACCCGTAAATAAAAAATGGCACACCTTGACGCAAAAGTCAGGATAGTGCTTGGTCAAGGAGGATGATTATAACCTTTTCACGAAGACTTTGGTGTGCAATAAAAATCTAAGTGTCTAAACTTTAGAATTTATATCGGTAGAATGTGTTTGTATAAATGTTTAGCGTTTCCTATATAAGATTGATGCGACACTCAATCATTGTCTTGATCATACACAAGTAAATCAGGTTTTAATATTGGTAGTTCTTTCATATCCAGTCTTGCACTTAACAAAAGTCTCGCAAGCTTTGTGAGACCTATTTATCGAACTAGGTTCTGTTCTTATAAAGTTACAAATAGTGTTCTTATTCAGTGTCAATATAGAACTAGCCTAAAATCTGTGGCTTCGCTACATACGAAGCCGTTGATAATGGATTCATAACCTATCTCCATTCACGGTATTTTATCTATCTTTCCGCCAGTCTTGCATGCAAGATCAAGACTGTTTTTTTGGCAACTCTATGAATGTTCTTCGAAACAACATCACTGACAGTATATTCATCTATAACTATCGCCACATTGGATGAAGTAAAAGCATTTTTGACAAGTCGATTTATCACAAAACCCCTGATTAATCACCGAACGTTCGATATTTTCTTTCAGCGGCTGTATAACATTAGAAAATTGAATGAAAACGTTTGAAGCGAGATTTTCTTCTCCTGTTCGTAACAATACAACGGAATATTGATGGCGATTTGATATAAATGCCGTTATCAAATTCGTTTACTACTAAAGAAATCGTTTTTTTGATCAGTTTGCGTATTATATCTGTGGTATCATAGTGACGTGGTATTTTTATAATCATCATCATCGTCGTGAAAGCCCACTGCTGGATATGGGTTTCCTCCCTAAAAAGGAGGGTTTTGGTATAATCTCTACACTTAGCGTGGAAATTATGCCAAATCTTCTTGGAAATTGCAGCAGATTTTGATTGAATATCAGAATAAACCTACTGCCAATTATTCTGGTACATCCAACATCCAGGAACAACTCAGTGTGATGAGTACAAATGTTTGGACGTATTTAGCAACGTTAGATACCTACTTTTTGATTTGAGTACGTGCAAATCTTCTATATCTTCGATATATCGCTCATCCAATAGAACAATGGCGTAATTACATTTTTTCAATTTATCAGAAGAAGCGTTTCAGTTTAAAATTGGATTATACCCATTTTGTAAATCATATCAATTATTATTATTTTTCATAATTTATTTATAGATTATTATTAATAATTTGAGCAAATCCATATTAACCCACAAATAATCCAAATTAAACACAAAATAAAATTTTAACTTTTTTGCAATTACGTCATTATTTTTTACGTCATTATTATTCTATTGGATGAGCGATATGTGAAATGGTTTTCAAAATTATAAAAAAAGAGCTTGTTAGAGTTCTACAAGATAAGCATATGAATTTTGCAAATCTCTGTTCTATATTTTCACAACCACAGAGTTTATTTATGTACAGAGCTTCCACTTTATTTTAACGACAAAAATTAGGGATTGCCGCGATAAAAGTTTGCGTCTGTTTACAAAGTGGGATCGTAAAAATTATGCGCGCTATGAGGGTATGGCATACCATAAATTGATGCGGTGCTGTATTAAATATCTGGAACAGGTGTTGAGCTCCCAAGGTTGACGCTTCGAACAAAGAATTAACAGATAAATCAGTTTCTTTTTCGTATATTTGGCTCTCCTACGATTAATCCATTTCCAGATTAATCTATACTTTCATCATATTTATCAACATGATCATCAGCCTGTGGAAGTATACTGCAGAACATATTTGCCATAATCTCAACGGTTGGCAGGCGTCTTAGAGAGCCCATTTTCGAGATTTTGATTGAATAACAGAAGGATGCTGCTACCCATTATCCTTATATATTAACTGATAGGTATAAATATATAGCTGGTAGTCACGACCTCCACGGGAAGAAATGGAGAATAAGAAAAAAATTACACTTTATATGAAACGAATGTGTGTATATCTGTTTATTTGTTACTTTTTTACAGCTCCCTGTGACCCTAATCTTTTGGTTTTGGCAAACAGATACGATCTCTTGCCAAAGACTTCCCAGACGAAGGCATCCCACGAACAATGGTTTTCTCTCAACTTGATGCAGATCAGTCTACATTTGGAGGCAAAATAGGCACGTACTTAAGCTGTAGAGGCGTATAGCATCCTTTATGGGATAGAGAACACTTGCCTCCTACAACGAATAATTGGTCTGTGGCGGCTCGTTCCTGGCCGCACACTCTCTCCTTTGAATTTCGAGCATCGTTGCTAGATTACTAACAAAAAGGAAGAATCGCGTTGGCTACGGTGCGAAAATTCCACAAGCATGGATACATTGTAGTATTTTATATTTGTATATCAATATTTTATGTGGGGATAAACAGGAGTCATTCAAGTTGGTTTTTATTTATACAACATGCGCATCCTTCCTCATAGGTCTGTACATGCGTGGTATATATGTACATTGGTCTACCCGTATTATGGCAATGATTTTTAGCATTACATCCATTGGTAGGCCTCGGGACGGTAGGAGGACCCTGAGTGATTTCAATAGACGCTGGTCCGTCGCATCCATGTCCATATTTCCATTCGCTAAAAAAAACTACGTGTACTTATGCACGCTCATTAGAAGGTATACTTCTTCAGCATAACAATATATATGTGTATATAGATAATACTGAAAGCTGACAGATTCGAATATGTACGTTAGCGGCTAACTTCACGGCTAACTTCATTATGTGAATTTTTCGTTGCAAGGTGCGCGC
This sequence comes from Thaumetopoea pityocampa, assembly GCA_017165845.1. Classification (NCBI taxonomy): domain Eukaryota; kingdom Metazoa; phylum Arthropoda; class Insecta; order Lepidoptera; family Notodontidae; genus Thaumetopoea; species Thaumetopoea pityocampa. Next base: position 17,881 of record WUAW01007860.1, on the reverse strand, counting down.
GCATCGTGAAAATTCACCATCATCATTTTCTCTTAACGCACCTAAAGAAGTATAACTTCAAAATTGAATGTAGTTATGATATTAAAGACAAGTTTAGGTTAAATAAGATCACCGCCATTTTTAAGCTGTTGTAAGCAAAGCCTCGGAACTTAGCTTTTATTTTTATAAAATTTGTGGTAAAACTTTAACGGGATATGAAAACTTCGCGAGGAAACCTTTCATAGACTTATACGCCCATGCGGGCATGCCACATGGGTGTGAAGTTTACTAACCCGCACTAAACCAGTGTACTAGGGGAGGTACGTGCCTCGTGGAAATGGACTGGGAATGGTGATGATGGTACCTTATATATAATAATAGTAAAAAATCGTAATTAAAATTATTTTTATATACTATATTTACTATATACTAGTTTTAGCCCGCCGCTCCACCCGCGTGTTTGTCGGCTTCCGCTGCATGGGAAATCTCGACACAATTATAGATTTATATAAAAACCACTTTTACTTGACCTCTCGTACCTTAACGGCGGCTACTAAAACAGGGATCAAGCTATTTCCAATTCTACTGAACCGATTTTGATGAAATATGCTGCAGTATTTAAGTCGGAATAGTATCTTTAAGACTGTAATAGATTAATCAAAATACTACTACTAGTTGGTTTTTCGTGAAGCCCGAACAAACAAACAAACATCGACGGATTTGGTTTCAGAAGCCCTTTTCGTTTATTAGTTGATCTGAGTAGTTTGTTTTTGTACCTTTCATTATTGAAAATTTGACATTTAACAATCTCATTATACTATGAGTATGTAGTACACATTAACATAAAAATAACGTACATACATATCATTTATAAGTTCATATTTGGTCTGGTATATAGGTATATATGGTCATATATGGTATAGTCTTCAACATGGGATTGTATCCGAAAGTTCGGGGAATATATTTGGTGTGTTGATCGTTGGTAGAGGCGTTTTATTTATTTATTTATTTTTTGTCACACTTTACGACGTCCACAGGAGGATGGGAAGCTATTCTATTATTCTGATAACTACACGGAACCTGGAAATGTCGCCGCTGGGAGCATCGAGGTATGAGTATTTATGGAGCTGTCCAGTAAAGAAACAAAAGAAACAGTCCACAGTATCTAGACTGAAATATATACATCTGTATCGTGTAAAACTATCCAGTTTTAGGAAATAAATTTCACGAGTTATAAAATTATTTATACTATAATATTATAAAATTGTTAAATGTCAAATTTTCAAAAATCAAAGATATTTAATAATAAATTACTCAGATCGACTAACTAAGGATTTTTGAAACCAAATCCGTCGATGTTTGTTTGTTCGAGCTTCACGCTAAAACTAGCGGGTAGATTTTGGTCAAACTGTTACAGTTTTAAAGGTACTAACTATTCCGACACAGCGTAATGTTATTAAATACTGCGTCATATTTCATCAAAATCGGTCCAATAGAATTCAAGTTACAGCTAGATCCCTGTTTTGGTAGCCGCGTTAAGGTACGAGAGGTCAAGTAAAAGTGGTTCTCAGCTTTTATATAAAAAATCTATGATTGTGTCGGGAATTCCCATGTAGCGGAAAACCGACATTCACGCGGGCAGAGCCACGGGCCTAGCTATTGCCCGTGGATTTGCCCGCGAAAAAATAAGATGTTATTTTGTCTTTTCCGCATCGACGGAGTAATAGATTGACTGCTTTGTATCAGAGATGTAGCAAGTGCGCACTCAGTCTACCTGATTGCAGCTGGTTATTGTGACATATAGACGTTTACAGATGATTTGAAACTAGTTTATATACCTAAAATCATTATTAATATAGATATTTTGCTGTGTTTTTAAAGAGCTGGAGACTAGTATAGGCTATTTAATATAGAAGTGTAAGGCTTTTAAGGAATAAGGCATTAATTTGTAGTTCAGGATTTGACAGTCTTTTTGTAATGTTTCTGAAATGCCCTTTTAAAAATACTTGTATAATACTTTAATATTTAATAAAATTACTTGCTAATGTGAACTTGACTTTCTGAGGGTAATTTCTTAAGTCGACGCTGAAGTTCTGAAATCTTTAATCTGAAATCTTTAGAAGCGTTGCTCCTGAAAGCTGAGTTGATATGCCTTTAGTGCCTATGTTACCGGGGACCTTAACATCTAACCTATTTGGCTGTAGATAAAGATAGGGGGTGGCGCCTTTTTCTTAAAGCTTATTCACATGAAGCTCTACTGAGATGGGGCCTTTTCGGACAGGCAACTAATAGAATAACCAGGATATTGCGATTGTCAACCAATCCACTTTGTATATGTTCTTTTTTATTTTGTATATTTTATTAAGGTCAGGGAGTACTTAGTCTTTTAGGTTGTCCGGCAAATAGATTTAAGTATACAGGTAAGCGACATCGATGGATTCAGTTTCAGAAGCGCTTAATTAGTCGATCTGAGTAGTTTGTTTTTCAATATCTTTGATTTTTGAAAATTTGTCATTTAACAATTTTATAATAGTATGGATTAGTATTTGTATCTATACTTATAAGTATGTATATCGTTGTCTAATACCTAGGATACAATGGGTGTGAGTGTCCAGAATATTATTACTATTTCTTCAGTCTGTGAAATGTTCATTTCGTTCCCGATTATTTCATAGTGTGTGTGATGTTTTAAATAACCATAAAATTATGTTTACAGGTATACTATCTGTGCGCGAAATAAACTTTGTTTTAAACTGCAGAGTCTAATAATAATGAAGTAAGAAAGTTTTCAATCAGATACAGCAAATAGTAAAACAACTTCGCACAAAGTTTTCCCACTCCAAATAGGTGTGTACTACTTCTGTTACGTGGATATTTTAAGGGAAATTTATTATGTCTGCCGTATTCACCCATTTATCCTTTTCAGGTTTCGATTGCAGATCTATTCAGGTTGCCTTCACTCCTTAAAAAGGGTTTCTCTTGGGTTGGGGAGCGTCTAAAGTGCGGGGTTTTTAGACGCCTTTGGATAAGTGGTGGCCCTGAGAACGGCAGGATAGCGAAGTGGCTTCGTGTCGTCAGATTATACATATTAGTGAACCGAAGTGAGATAACATGAATATATATTATACATATTAGTGAACCGAAGTGAGATAACATGAATATATATTATACATATTAGTGAACCGAAGTGGGATAACATGAATATATATTATACATATTAGTGAACCGAAGTGGGATAACATGAATATATATTATAGGAGGGACGCAATAAGGATGCTGTCAAGGTCTAGGAGTCCCTCTGAATGCTAAAGGGGCTATTGCAGGTGTTTTAATGAGGTACAATTCCATATACACCAATCTTTTTCCATAGAAATCAGGCAAATTTTTTAAAAAATTCCCCTCGCGACACAAAAAGATGGTCTGATCAGATTGTACGTAAGTACCCGCACGCACCCACACGTGTACCTTTACTAGCACGCATGCATGATCATATGTTTATTCTGAGGCACAACTTACATTAAAATATATAAATAAATTTGAAAAAAGTACATTATATACACAATTTTACTTATATTTCAAAATAATTCAAAATTTTTTTTTTTACATAATAACTTTAATCATTATCAATAATTCATTTCTTTGTCATTAATTTTCCTTTTACATAAAATATTGCAAATATTAGACTGATTTTAAAAAAAGGATATTTTAGTTTGGAGTTCAAAAAAAGTATATATAATATAATACAATACATACATCACTAATATAATACATCTTATGTCAGAAAGAATCTTTTATTTATTATATTTATTTTACCGTTTCTACATTTGCATGTGATTTAAATTATGATAACATATGTTTTAAGCGAATAAGTTTTGATTTGGCAATGTTAGAGGTCTGACACTAGTTAAGATCAAGCATTGAAAGATACGATATTAATTAAACATAAGACAATGTAAGCAAAAAGATTGATGTAATACCTCACTTAATCATATCCTATTAGATAGAAAAACTACGAAATTTCAGTGAGCACTCACCGGTGCTTGTAACCTGAATCGCACTTATGCTAAAACTGAATTTTAAAAGTAATTTACCTATTAAATAAATATTGATTTACCACGATTCGTAAACAAAGCGTTAATACATATGTATGTATGTTAATAGATTTGTAGTATATTACACTGTTCATGTGCTGATAAACAAACAAATGAATTAAAGGCAGGCTGATTATTATTAACTTTTAGTATTAATTAATTAATTTATTTTCTTTGTATTTAAATCAATTGTATTTGTATTTTAATCAATTGTCTATATGGACTTAATTTGTCTGAAATAAATGAATTTAATTAATTTAATTAATAATCCTGATAGATTGGCGCAATAGCTGACTTAGTCATATCCTATTAGATAGAGAAACTACAAAATTTTAGCAGGGATTCAGCGATGTGTTGTTTGTAACCTGAATCGCACTTAAATGTTAAAACTGAACTTTAAAAGTGATTTACCTACTAAATAAACATTGATTTACCACGATCCGGTTCAAAGAATCCAACCTCCATTATTACGGCCCTTTAAAAGTTCAACGATTGACATTTGCGACAACGTTGACACTATTATAAGGGCAATCCCAACCTTATTATAGAGCTATCAGTGTACTAGTAGAGTATTGGATGATTGATTGTACGCTATTAATATAGGTCACAGACAGACAGACTCGGCGAAACAAGAACGGATATTAATTGTAGTGTATATATTACACTGTACGAAGATAATGTCTTTATCAGAAATGATGAAATCATCATAATCATCACTATCACCACCACCACCACCACCATCATCACCAATACAATCATTATCATCATCAGAATCAGTAACACAATCATTATCAGTATCATCATCGACCCTTGGGACTTCCACTGCTGGACTTGGGCCTTTTACTTAAAAAAGAGGAATTTGCTAAAATGTTCACGGTTGGCAGGCGCTTTGGAGATCGCAGCAGGTTTCGATTAAATAACAGAATAACGCTACTGCCCATTATTCTGCTACATTCTTTAGCTGATTCTGAAAATATCCACAGGAAGAGATGGAGTAATGCTATTATTTATTATGCCGAGGCCACACAGTAATATTGTGAAGATATAAAAACAAAGAGTTAGGTTAAGGAGCACTTAGTCTTTAGGCTTTAGTTTTGTCCGGCAAATAGACTTAGTGATTCTAGCTCCCCGCGACATTATTATCTCTTCTTACTCCTTCCGAGATAGTAGTATCCTATATCCTATAGT
>WUAW01007854.1:17127-34456 GCA_017165845.1 Thaumetopoea pityocampa | reverse complement strand
CAAAGAAACGAGAACAAATCATTCGTCCAATAGAACAATGACGTAATTACATTTTTGCAATTTATCAGAAGTGTTTCAGTTTAAAATTGGATTATACCCACTTTGTAAATCATATCAATGATCATGATTTTTCATAATTTATTTATAGATTATTATTAATATTTGAGCATTCTCGAAAAAAATCCATATTAAACAACAAATCATCCAAATTAAACACAAAATAAAATTTTAACTTATTTGCAATTACGTCATTGTTCTATTGGATGAGCGAAATCACGAAGTACTGAGACAGCATATGATAAAAGTATCCGCAGTTTGCATGTAGGTGTCTCCTTTTATGAGTTTCGCGCCCATCGGTATTTATATTCTTGGTACTTTTAACTCCTAGCAATAATATTCTGTGAATTTTCTTTTGATTTGCGGAAGTTGCGTGTCTTTTTATATCGTCAAAAAGTTTAATTTCGAGCAAAAAAAACGACGTTGCAGCACTTGCTTGCAATTTTTCTATCTATCAGTCTGTCTGTTTGTTCGGGCTAATTTCCAAGGCGGCTAAATCGATTTTATTTGCACTTTCATTGGCAAATAGAGGTTCTTCTAATAGAGGTTAACCTATAACATTCTTCTTCCGAAGAATGTTATAGGTTATTTTTAATCCTGGAAATGTTTAGGGGTTCTAAGTAAAAATAGAAAAATTGCCGAAATTGAAGTAAAATTACTATTAAAATGTAATAACCGTCAAATATTATGGCCACGGGAATGGAGTTACGGGCAATAGTTAAATAGCTAGTATTACAATGTAACTATAAATAATAATAAATATTACAAATATAATATATATTACTAATAGTAGTAAATATTACAAGTATTTTTTAACATATTTAAGCTAGTACTTGACTACAATCCCACCTGATGTAGGTGGCGATGTAGCCTAAGATGATAAAACGTACGTAGCTTAATAAAAATCTATTCACTCTTGTCTTAAAAACACCTACATGTATTCTATATCTTTTGTTCTTGATACAAAATAATTGTTGAATAATGGTGTAACACGTGTTAATTTACCTGATAACTGAGGGTCTTGCTCTGTAAGGACAAACTTCTGGACAGAGCTCTAGCTCTAACCAACTTCACCGAGGACACGCCCTCGACAGCGTCCGTCTCTTCGGCGTTTTCCCCTTCCAGACTTAAGAACACCTCTTCTAATGTGGTCATTGAAACACCGTAGCTAGTGATACCTGAGAAATCAAATTAAATTATCTATTTGAACTTGGAATGTACTATATTGATGTAATTAATAATATTACAGAAAAAATAGGCAAAAATAAGTTTTAAATTTTTATGGTCGACTCTGATTTAGTGTTCGTTAATACATAAATAATATTGATTTCTATTTAAATTTATTTTAATTTATACTGTTAAGAGTTTCCTAGTTATTAATTAAGTTTCGGCACTCAATCTCTTCTATTTATCAGATTTTCGTTTAATATAAAAATTGCTTATATGATGACTGTTTGTGCCATAAAAAGAGAAAAATAAATTACTAATTATGGGCAAGTATAAGATTTTATCTATATTAATATTATAAAATAGTAACATTTGTTTGTTGGTAAGATTGTATATAGGGAGTAATCTGCGGAACTAACGATCCAATGCTGGAATTTTTAACTGTTAGAAAGCTAAGTACATTCCTGAGTGCTATAGACTATAAATTATAATTATATCAAGCATACTAGCTGAGCTATCACAATGTTTATCTAGCAAGTCGGAAAGAAGACTTCCTGTAAAAATTACACGCGGACGAAGTCGTGAGCAAAAGCTAGTAAATAATATAATAACCACACTCATATTTCTCCCAAAACCTAAAATAGGTTTTAATGGAAATGTAATTTTTTTATGGAAGTGTCAAAATATGACGAAATATATTAAAACAACACACACGTCAATGTTTTGTATGTATGTAAAGAGCATCTGTTACTTATATTTTAAATTTAACCGCATCGCGTGTTTATAAATAATAATAAAATAATAAATAAAATAAGAGGGTAGGTAGGTAGTACAAGGAACAATAATATTACGACGGTGTCCAGTTCGTCTGTTTTAATAAAAGTAGCAACACAATAAATAGTTTATTTATTTGATTTGTAAATATTATTTAATTAGAAGACTCACCAAGTCTGCTAGTCTTCTCTTTGATTTCCTGCTCGATGGCATTGAAGAGTGGAGGGAAGAGATGTACAGCGTAGTGCGGGAGGATGTAAGAGAGCTCTCGGCCGTGACGCCGAGCTTTCTCCGCGCGTGGCACATGCCCGCGCACCAGCCGCGTGATCTGATGCTCTCGACAAGCTCCTGAAGCAGAAATACCTAGGCTCCTAGTCTGACTTAAGATAAACTGAACTTATGAAGCGGGATCGATAGAGTTGAATCCGTTTGGCGCAAGCGTAGGCGCCGAACTGGCAGATTAGATATATAGCTATATAGAGCTTCGGAATACGGGCCAATAGATCATATCTATATAATAGATCATATACGCTAATGGCGATGGTTCAAGAATACACTTCGCTAGGTATTTAAGCACCTCGAGGTGCCGAAGGAGCCAGTTTTCGGAACAGAGACACCGGTGAAGTCATAGAATGACTTCCCACATGTGTCTATGTAGACCACTGCAATTTATAGTCAGTAGAAGTCTGCCATGTCCTGCAGGTCACCCCCGCAGCTTGCTTTAATCCTATACAAGACCTTCTCCGCAAAAACAAGAATAAACTAGGGATTGTTTCGGGAATGCCACTGGTGAAATTACGAATAACCCTTTCGGAGATAGGCTTTCGGTAATTATACAACCGGTCCCACGGAAGTTTAAATGGATTCCCGTTGGTGTCGGAAAAAACAATTACGAGATAAACCACAGTAAAGGGCAGCAATTTTATCCTGTAATTCAAGGTGAACCTACTCTATCCAAGATGCCTTTTAAGGGAAAAACCGTTTTTGAGAGTAGCTAAGTACAGTAGAGCACTTCCTCACATACCTTATGGAATCTTTAAATCAAAAGCTAGAATCGGGCAGATAACCCTAGGCGTTTTTGGAATTACAAAAACTTCCTCACAAAGTGCATTTATTACTTGCCGCAGGGCTATCTAGGATTATTAATTATAAGTCAAAGTTAATATAATACCTATATATGTAAGTTAAGATGAGTTCCTGTATATAGAACCAACGTTTATATCATCAAGTGCAGAAATCAGTTATTCTACAGATTATTTAGCTAACATGCAGATTAACTAGGTTGGACCGTTAAAATGCTGAAGATTGTTTCATATTTCAAATTACCTAGGTAATCTACAATTTACCTAGATAATCTGCACGTTACCTACTAGGCACTGTTAAAGTTAAAATACGATCTTTGCGGGAACAATATCAATGTTTTTGTATGCTAAAATTAAAGTTATATGCTAATTATATAAAGTTATATGCTAATCATATAAAGTTATATGCTAATAATTCTTATTTTCATTACCACTGTAATATTTTTACTGTGGGCGTAGGCGAATTTCAATTAGTTAATAACAAATACGTACCATCCAACACCAATGTCAAGTGATATCCGATCCCGAATTTATTTTTCAAGAACAGCGATGTACCGGCGCAACGGACCTGTGGAAATACGAAGCTGATGGAGAGAATAGATCTGGGGCATGTCAAACGATGTACTTCTGATAGAAAAAACGTACAAAACAAGAATTATTTGAACCTTAATCTATGCAGAGTTCATTTCATCTGTTTTTAGATAAAAAAATACATACCTAATGTAACCTACATATATTTATCCCAGCAAAGTATATTTGTGGCATAATTTGCATTGAAAATTTAAATATTTAATACCATTATATGGCCAGAAAAAATCTGTATTCATTTATAAAAAAAAATGCCGGAATATGTGCTAGATTTTAACTTTTTATTTTATCATAACCAGAAAAAATCTGTATCAATTTAAAGAGAACTTACTTAGTAATATCTGATGGATATAAAGAAATCTTTTTACAAATTGATAGCCCAAAAGGTTGAAATTTAGAAAATGCTGAATATAGTTTATGGGTAATATTATGGTTGTTATTGTACAGTCTTAAATTGTTGCGCGTTACTGAAAAAGTTCATCGATTCCTTTTAAATACTCACCCTGCAGTGACCTAAAGTGCCCTGCAGTGGACAGCTATGGGCTGAAATGATGATGATGATGACTCACCCTGCCTTTACTTATAACTGCTTTCCTGTCCCCCAATATATCTGCCTCGTCCATAAAGTGTGTTGTCAAAAGTAAAACTTTTCCATGTCGAGCTCGTTGTAGAATGCGCCAGGTCTGTCTCCTGGATACGGGATCCACACCAGCTGTTGGCTCGTCCAAAATTATAATCTGCCGATTAGATTACGATTAAAATTGTATATGTGTATTGTTCAGAAATATAAACATACATATAATGTGTACCAGTGACAAAGATAGAAGAAATCTTGATATGATGGTTACTTTATATTAGGTGATTGTCATACTCCAAAGGCGAAAAAGGCTGGTAGATAATTTGTGGTATCAAGTCCAACTTATTTATATTGTGTGTCAAGTATTAAAAAAAGGCCGGTTCTTGGAGCAGAATCTGATGGTTGCCTTAAAAACGTTTGCTGAATATTGTGACGTAAGAAATGTCATGATATAATATCTATGGATGTTGAAAATCGGATAAATTGTGTAATTTGAAGTTTAAGCTCTCACCTTCGGGTCTCCAATGAAGGCAATAGCTATGCTCAGCTTTCGTTTTTGTCCTCCTGACAGATGTTTTGCGAATACATCAGATTGGTCTAGTAGACCTACTTCCGATAACGCCTTGTGAATTTCTTCTGGCAATCTTTTACGTGGTATTCCCTGAAAAAAAAAACAGTGATCGTAAAATACATTAAATTAATATTAACGTTGGCTAGTTTTAAAGAACTTAAAGTATATATTATAGAGGTTCTGAATATCGTTACTCGTTTCTGAAGACCTGTATCTTTATAATAGCAAATTTCTGTAGGCATGTGAAAAAAGAGACTTTATAAAAAAATATTATAATATGATATTTTATGCTACTAATAACCGCGGAAGCGAATGTGGCAAATCCAGATTAACACACAGTTGAAATATCGATATTATTAACTCAAAACCGAGAAGAGTAAAGATAGAAAGGTAAGCAGAAATTAAACGCTAATGTTTTATAATATTATAGGATAAATGTAGTACGTATTAGATTCCGACGCTCATTATTTTAGGAGGATGGCCCCGTGGTAAGATTGGTTTTTAGTATCTAGTCGATTATAGCTTTTGTAACGATCAGTTTCATTCACAACTCGCAAATATGTACTATACTGTATCTATACTCTTATAGAAGTGATTTAGAGTTGGACCTATCTTCGTGAATTTAACTAACTATACCACTAATGCTTTTACAATATTAGCTTCTATTGGATGAAGCATGGACTTCGACGTAGTTAGAACCTGCATGCATTCTGACTTAAATTCAAATACATTGATGCATTACAAATATTATAATTTCTCTGGCAGTGAAGAGTTTGCAATTTTTAGGTCTAGTGGGTTATTTCTGACTTGAAAAATTGAACTGACCTTTACAGCAGCAAAGAACTGGAGATGTTCTTTTACCGAGAGGAGATCAAATAAAACGTCTTGCTGTGGGCATACGCCAATCATCTGCCGTATCTCATGCATGTCGTTTGGATCCCTGCGATACAAAATTAAGAGTCAAATATAGTACAGTAGAATAAGTTTAAAAAAACTGATTGTACTGTTAACTTACTTTTTTTATTAAATTCATTTATGTTTTTATATAAGAAAAGAAGCTGTACAAAAGAAGCATAGGTACCTCACATCCAATCCATACACATAAGCCGTTCCTGCAGTAGGTGCTGTGAGCCCGGTCAAGATGTTGAAGAGCGTTGACTTGCCTGCGCCATTATGGCCTAAAACTGCAGTAATCTGGCCTTCGTAGATGCTCAGGTCAATGCCGTCTATGGCCTTGATTTCAGGACGTCGACAGTGGCGGAAGCTTTTCTGAAGTCCTACGATTCTGATAGCTTCTTTCTCTTGGAGCTCTCTAATCGTGTACAATGTTATCAGCAAGATACATATATTCATATCACCTAAATAATATTGGTATACAGCAAGTTAACATTTTGGGACCTCTTCTATTTTTTTGTTCTCAATAGGCATATAAAAGCCATATGGCCTATTATAGACATAATAAAAGTACATAAATAAAAAATGTTCATATGTACAATTTTTCACAAGGAGAAAATTGCATTCGTGAGGTAAAAAAATTATATACATTCTGGTCAATAACACATCGAAAATGAAATGTAACAGTGATTTTTCATGCAATTAGTTTTTTTAAATAATTTTGATCCGAAATTTTGGTAATATTTTTAAAGGTCAATAAAAAGTATAAGTGTAAAAAATATAAAAACAAGTATACGAGTTTCTTATAAGGTGGAATTTGTAACGAATTAAATATAATTACAATTTAAATAAAAGCATATCTTACCTGGGTACGGGTTCAATATCCTTGTTATGAGCAGCGTCGCCATTCGAATGAAAGTGCACGGCAGATACTCTGCCGCGTCTGCTGCCTACCCAGAAGGATGGGAGGAGGCAGAACCATGGCTTCTGCTTGATGCCATATTCACCTGAGTGCACAATTCATTTCCGATAAAGATATTTTTAATTTAACCCCTTCAAGAGACAAGTTTGTGCGTTCATCGCTAAGAAAATCCCATTTACTGTGGCCCCACAATTCCAGAACACATCCCTTACCATTTCGAAGAGTATCGGGATCCTTGGTATCGACATCTCCAGCAACGTTCAGTTCCGAAGTCATTTAGAAGACAAGGTTAAGAAGGCATCCAAAAAGCTCGGTGTGCTGAATAGAGCGAAGCGGTACTTCACGCCGGAGCAAAGACCGCTATTATATAAAAGTTCGGCCCCATATGGAGTATTGTTATCATTTCTGGGCAGGTGCACCTGGATACCAACTTGGACCTTTTGACTCGACTCAAAGACGAGCTATGAGAATCGTCGGTAATCCCAAACTCACAAGCGGTATCGAACCTTTAAGTTTAAGGAGAGATTTCGCCTCCTTATGTGTGTTCCACCGCTTGTACAATGGGTTGTGTTCCGAGGAGTTGTTTGATATGATGCCCACAGGCACTTTCTACCATCGCACCGCTCGCCATCGGCAGGGAGTTCATCCTCACACATTGGAACCTCAATGGTCGCGTACAGTGCGGTTTCAGAGGAATATCGTCTCGCGAACGCTCTGATTATGGAATGAGCTCCCTGCTGAGATTTTCCCGAAAGATTACAGTATGGAGTTCTTCAAGAGGGGAGTGAGTAAATTTTTGAAGGTTCGGCAACGCGCGTGTGGTATTCCTGATGTTGCAGGCGTCCATAGGCTGCGGCAACCGCTTACCACCAGGCAAGCTGTAAGCTTGTTTGCCACCATCGTGGTATAAAAAAAATAACGTACACTTGGTCTGATTAGCGATATAGCAAGCACACGATATCGAGTGGTAGTAAGTTCGATGCCCGTATACTTAAGACATGTTTTGAAAACGAACTTTTCGGAATTTGTCTTGCTATTCACGTTCCCTCGAAATTCAAAAAATGCGGAGACGTAATAGTTCGTTATTCTGAAATAATTCACCGTTTTGAATGTCTTCATAAAAATCACATCTTAATTTGCCAAAATTATTAATATATATTATGAATGTGTTGCCATTTATTTACCGTATTTATCTGACGATATTTATTATTAGCCATAAGAAAATATACAAAAAAGCGCAACAATGCTTTTGTAATGTCAATTGAAACAATGGTTTTTATCCTTTGTCCTACCAAAACTGAGCTTGCATTTCAAGTAAATTTAATTTAGCATTATTTGAACTGTTCGGCTTAGTTACATTTAATATGTACAATATGCACTTTTTCTAATATTTCCTGATTCAACTTATCATCGATAGCTTCACGCATTTTTTATAAGTTGCTTTACATATGGATTGTGATTCTTGACGTTTCCGCGACTCGCGATGGATTTCACTCAACTACTATTGACATTTACAATCTAATAGGCCCAACGTCGTGTATGTATGTATATTCGGAAGTTATTGTACTTACTTGGAATTACAGCATCAAGCCAGTATGCAGCTAGACCATAGAGTACGGTGTCAATTGCCATCATGATGAGGCTACCTCCGAACGGTACGCCCGGTCCATTCCACAGGTTGTCCCAAGTCACACCTACCCCTGCCATATCCAACACTAAAGCCTGCAGATAAATTGTAAATGAATTAAGACACTATATTAGGCTTTAGCAACGAAAGACTTTTAGGAACTACAAAATTATAGTACTTCATAGTAATTAAAGTTAAAAACTGCATTATATTAGCTAATACAAAAATGAGCCTTTCTAAACTGTTAACTTTTAACTGTTAACATTAAGCTGTCCTGGGACGTATAGCTACAGTACCGTTCTGTAACTTTATATAAATAAATACATTATTTAAAGACTCAGCATCAACAGCGACAGGCTTGTATACAAATACACGTTTTGTATATTTTTGAAATGGTGTTATAATTTTCACTAAGTCATACAAATTCTCTTCCAGTACATAATAGAGAACTAATTAAGTCATCAGTGTAATGAGCAGGAGTATTACCGTACGATTTATACCAAAGTCTACTGCAATCTTTAAGATGTCCGTATTAAATTATGGCAAATCTCTTACTTTTATGGAGAAAATATCTCTGATAGAGGCAGACTTCAAGAAACTGTTGACGATGATGATTCATACCTAGCTAAATGTATATTAGCTTAGCTTAATGTAAACTTAATGTACAACAGAGGTTCGAGCATATATTATGCTGTCTAGACATAAAAAAGTTATGCAATTGGTTAGCAGAGAATATTTTTGAAGCATTTTATATAATATGTATGATTTAAATACCTTATCCATCGCAAGCGCGTAACAACTGGAGCTGATAAGCGATAGGAACCAGAAACCGAGGGAGTCCGCGTTGGAAACAAACACCTGGATGAAGTAGAGCCCACTCACTATATTTACGGCGAAGCTGCCCAGAATACCTGCTGTCTGTAAACACCAAACGAAATCCACAATCATTCCATCTCTTGACATGGATATGAATCAAATTCAACATAGAGAAAATAATGGATAATATTACTTCCATAGATGTAATTGTATCAAATTCAATTTATGTAATGTAATTCAATAAAATATTCTTAATTATCCCAAGTTTGTCTATTTTTCAACTGTTCGTCACAGTCTGGACACCAGTCACCCTTCGAACTTTAAAATATTATTTATTATCTTAGTCTTGCGATAGTGATACACAATATTATACGTCACTAGCATTTGTCCATGGTTCCACCCTCGTGAATATCAGTTTTCCGCTATATGGGGAATCCCTCGGACCAATTGGTCCTAGGGAAATCACGAAACATAGATTTATACAAAAAACCTTAGAACCACTTTTACTTGAGCTCTAATGGCGAACGGCGGCTACTAAAACCTGTTTTATTTTATTGAATTTATTTTTATTTTTATTGAAGATACGGCTTGATCCCTGGATCAAGCCGTATCTTCAATTCTACTGGACCGATTTTGATAAAACATGTCGCAGTATTTAAGTTGGAATAGTACCTTTTACCAAAATATACTTGCTGATTTTTGTGTAAAGCTCGAACAAACAAATAAACAAACATCGACGGATTTGGTTACAGAAGCCGTTAATTATTTGATCCGAGTAGATTTTTTAAATATCTTTGATTTACAAAATTTGAGATTTAACTATACTATTATATTTAATTTTATAATAGCATACATACCTGTATACATGTGAAACTTTTAACAAACTGAAAGATATGTTTAATTTATTGATATTTATTAATTAATTTGTCAGAGATTTAATTAGAAATTAGCATTTATACATAGCTTTGGCAAATTGATCTTAATCCTTAAAGCCAAAGGAATTTGAACTATATTACTATAGTAATTTGAATACTGCTTAACTTGTACTATGATTTAATGAGGTTTAGAATATAATAGAATTTAATGAGGTCTAGAATAGGAACCTGATCAATTAAAAAAAAAGTATCTTAAATTTTACAGAGGTATCGAAAACGGCACACTTACTCTTGCTTTATCAAAGAACGGAGTGAGCATAAACGCGAAGGTGATAATGGTGAATCCGAACAACAGCATCAGTAAAAATATTAAGATGTACGACGAGTGCTGGAACACCTACAATGACACAAAAATTGTAATACGTACATTTTTAAGTGTGTACATTAAATTTGATAGGTCAGAACACAATGTTTGTAGGAATAGGGTACATTAATAATTATATTAGAACATGAAGCCGAAAGCATAGTGTGAGTCGGCTCTAGACTAGGTGGATGAATGACCTATTTGAGGTTACGGGCAGTGGGTGGACACAGGCGGATCATAGCTATCCGGTGCAGTTATTATTAAGACAAGCCTATGTCCAGTAGTGGACGTCTGTGGATTGATATGATGTTAATGAAGTGGGGACAGTTTTGTTAACATCGATAAATCTGCTATCCCAAATAAGTTATAATGTCCACATACCTTTAGAGTAAATAACAATACAGTACTGACTACAGAGAGTATTGTAACGAACACGGCGTATATCAAAAACCAGGAACCCCTAAAACAAAGATTTTCCAAGTTACTTTTTCCTCGTTACGTACATAACGTGGCGATTATATCCTTGACGGAGTAGACTACAGCTAATAATACAAGTAAACTATCTAATAATTCAAATGGCGAGCACGTTATTGTAGTTGAAAGAATAAGTAAAGTGATTGAAACAATAAGAGGAAGGAGTCATGGTGAGGTAGTTGACTCTTGAAGTGCAGATCTTGCTATAGTCTCCACGTATGAGTCATTTTTTTGCAGGTTCTGTGAAACACTCACTCAGTTATCACAGTATCCATGAGAAGAGATAGAGTAAAAATGTTACTATGTTAGAATAACACATAAGAAGATGATTCTATTCTAATAATAACTGGATTCCAGCAACTATTTTTTATCACAGAAATAATTTTTACTTATTTACAAATAATAACTTCAGATTAACAAACTAACCAGTAAACAGAGTCCTTCAAGCCCATAATCCTCATTCCCTCTCTGATCTTCTTCTCTTTCTCCCCTACTACGAACATGAGAAGGTAAGTGATGAACTGCGAAAGCGTCATCACCATGTACATTGGCATGATCACGCGGAATATCACCAGCCAGTCACCGGTGTGCTGCCGTTTTGGGAACTGCCTTAGATCTATCCAGGGCGGTAGAATGGGAGATCCTGTGTCTATCTGGAATTTTACATGACCATACATTATATTACATGACCATACATTTTATATGACTATTAACTATATGGTATTTTACAGAATAATATAGCCCTTATTGTCTAGCCCCGAATTAGGATTCCCCGTGCCTTGGGTACTAGACAACGATATACATACTTATATAGGTAAATGTTAATAAATATATAGATAAAAGCTATGATAATACTTATAACTCTGGTACAAACATTCCTATCCATCACACAAAGTTTGCCTACCAGAATTCGAATCCGGGAGCAATTGACATAGAAAGTAGGGTCACAACCACTGAACTAAAGTCATCGGACATGATTTGTATATGATATTTTAGCGTTACTGTCTAATAACAGTGCTCCAAGCTCTATCGTCTTCTTATTAGATGGTAATAACACATTCTTGAAATTATAGACACTGGGCTTATAACAACTCAGACCTCTCAAGTAGTAACGTCTATATTGCAACCGCAACAGTTTATCGTTTGGCCTCGAATCCCTTGCTGATGTCCATAATATCCGTGATCGTCTAAGATCTTCTAACATTTTTCCACAAAACCGTTTTTTAATGTCACCTGTCGGCATACGACGGAACAGATAGTAAGCATTCATCTTCTAATTACAAAATTCCATGGTTTGTTACGCATACTAGAATTCTGTTATAACATTGATAACTACAGGTTTTGATTAAAAACTAAGTACACTGTAATACAAGTAAATTTAGAATGAAAATAATTTTATATTCTTAACATTAGGAAGAATTAAAAACAGATGAAGTACTTTTTTATACGCTCAATTCAGAGTAAATAAAGCAATTTTTTGCTCCTCCTGTAAAATTTGCCTAGATGCAGATAGAAGATCTCAGAAGGTCACAGACGATAAGTTGCCTTACCAATTACAATTAAGTGCATTCTAAGATACGTGTAAAATAACATTAAAATTTCTATTACTCCTTTAATCACTCACCTTAATTTTAATGAAATCAATCAATGTTTGTAGAGCTAAAAAGCCAGAATAGTAGTATTGCAGCACCGGACACGTGTCCTCCCTGTGCACCTCTGAAAGTGGAATCAGCTGGCCACCTCTGGACCAATCGGAAGACCAGTCTTTCAAGCCAGATCTTTCACGACACTTAGCAGGAGAAGTTTGGAATACGCGAGTTGAGGGTGTGCCAATATGAGATGGATTCGTACGGATTGTGTATCTGGTAAAAGATAATAATAGGTTAATCACTGGAAATGTCTTACTTTTAATCAGATACCTACCACCCGAAATCTCTCTGGAAGTCTTTTGTTGACCGTTGAAAATATAATCGCTCCAGGTGACTTTTAAGACTTTGACAGACTTAATGTACCTGAGTGGCTCAGTGCTGGTGGGGTCGGTGTGGAATATGACGGCGATGGGAAAGTTCTTAGCGTCGTTGTGGTACGCGTCGTTTAATTCTGTTGTATCGTTGTACCGGATCCAGTGAATCGAGTGCTGATGGGTGTCGGCCAGCATCGAGTTGATGTCATCCAGGAAACTCTAAGAAACATATATAACCGATATAAAATACTAAGGATGTACATATTATAGGATATCATCATCATCCCCAGTCCATATCGTCCCCACTACAGGGGCACGGACCTCCCCTGATCAGGAGGATATATTACCTATAATGTCATAAAGAATATTTTGTAATTTTTGAATGAGACCATAAATTACAATTGTTTTGAGACTAAAATGAATGTGTTTATCGAATAAGTTACATGTATTTTTTTTAATAAATCTTTCATAAATTCTTTTAAGTTCGATTATGTTAGGTGTTTAATAAAGGAATTGTCGTTAGTATAATGATAGGCATCAAATGTGCATCATCATACCATAGTTCCATTAGCGTTTGGCCAGTCTGCAACCACTGCTACAGCGTGGCCCTCCATGAAGGTATCGGAGTGAATCCTGAGTACCGGTCCTGCATTTCGTACCTCAGGAAAATTTGGGTTCGGTATTAGCATCTTCAGGAAGATCAGCACACCCAGAGAGTATAAAGGCACCAACACCTCCTAAAGATAAAAATGAACATGTAATAAATATAAACTAATCATAACTTTTCAGGCCGTAATTGCTTTCGATCTCCATTAGGTCATCGGCCCACTAAGTCGGAGGTCAAACCCGTACTACGCTTTTCGATTTGGAGTCGTCACTCCAACTTTTTAGGACCCCAACGTTCATTGGTTTTGCGGGCTATGTGCCCCGCCTATTTCAGCTTTACGATCCTTTGAACCACGTCGGTGACTCTGGTTCTCCGGCGCATTACCACATTGCGTATCTTATTTCTTAGGTATATTTCGAGAATAGTTCTTTCCAGTGCTCGTTGCTTGAGCTTTCTTATGAAGCCCATAGTCGGTGACCATGTCTCGGATCCAAGTCATCGCTGTCAATATGATTCATGACAATGATGACATGGAATGTCTGTGATGCGTATTCATAAACTAAATATATTTTACGCTATTGGCATAATTTATTTAAATTATTTTATAATACTAACAGCAAGGGTTTTCCTGGTGTCTCTCTTCTTAAGTAGCAGATTCCTGACGACCGTGGCCCATAACTGTGGCCAAAACCGTGCCGGTGGCCTGGTGCCCATGGTGCTGCGCAGCCGGCTACCTACCGCCACGCAATTCAACTCGTTCGCCTCCTTCTCCCCGCATCTCCTAAGCAAACAATACGAAGGTATATAAGACAATGTCCGTGAGGTTTTGAGAATCCATTTTATAATAAGATCCATTCATACAAATATAGTTTACAATAAAAAAAAAATCTTGTAAGCTCAATACACGTATTTATTAGGAATTCAGCTAAATTTGTTGCCTTAATCCTAAAATTAAGTGCAATACATTAGCTCAAATTTTCAAAATGCAATTTGAGAAAGAACTTTATGGTTTACATATAGCAGAAATTATTTTACAAAAGGTTTGTTCCATTAAGTATAGTCACGACCCTTCGCAAACAAAGGTAGGGGCGCGTCGGCGACAGGAAGTCGGGTGGCAGCATAGCAGGAGGGGGGAGGGGGGGGGTTCATGTTTTGGATTAGTTGCCATGTCATTCCCCTACCTGTCCAATGCTAATGAATTGGTTATAACTAATTATTTATTGCAACCCCATAGCATGTAAATTATCTAAGAAGTATTGCATTTTAAAGTAATCGATTGTTTTTTAATTGTTATAAGTCTGTATATATAAATCAGTCGCCATGCGCTAGTCTCGCAAAAACTCGAAAATGATTTGAATATTTGTTTTGTTCGCTTCAATACTGGGGTGGTTTATGAGAACAATTAAAATTAGAAAAGCAGGGATCAAGCTGTATTTTCGATTCTACTGGACCAATTTTGATGAAACATGCCGCAGTATTTAAGTCGGAATAGTACCTTTAAAACTGTAATAGTTTAACCAAAATCTACTCGCTGGTTTTTGCGTGAAGCTCGTGAGCAAACAAACAAACAAACATCGATGAATTTTGTTTCAGAAGCCTTTAATTAGTCGATTAGAGTAGTATGTTTTTAAAAATCTTTGATTTTTGAAAATTTAATTTTAATCGTATTTCTTATCTGTGCTTCAACTGCTGACTAGTTGAAAAACTATTGTAACAGTAATTTTCATCGGTAGTAAAACTAAATTTTTACTAAGTGTTATTCTTATTCAGAGGTAGTAAGAAACAAAGTACAAAGTATTATTATTATATTTCAAATATATGATTAGAGGCAGATACTCGTATTAAACTATGCTGAGAAAAAAATATCAATAAAACAAATAACTTTAATTATAACGCGCGGCAAACAACTTGAACAATATCTTGCAGTAATCGTTTTATAAATAATGAGATGAGATNTTATTATTATATTTCAAATATATGATTAGAGGCAGATACTCGTATTAAACTATGCTGAGAAAAAAATATCAATAAAACAAATAACTCTAATTATAACGCGCGGCAAACAACTTGAACAATATCTTGCAGTAATCGTTTTATAAATAATGAGATGAGATATACTAGAATCGCCACTTTTGTTCAACTTAATTGTCTGCATATCGACAATTATGTTCAATAAAAATGACGGCTCATGCTTGATTATTTTTAAAACATCTATTGCACATGCAAGATATTGTTCAAGTTGTTAGCCTGGCACCGCCAGTTTCTACTTAATAGCACTTTTTGACAGTAAGGTTTACAAAACGTAGACATTGGCTAATTAGTTGACCAGAAAGTCATCAGATGTATCTTCCGGACGTTACCAAATTTCTTGAAAAATCCGGTAGGTTTCTGGCTCCGATGACTATAAATTGTCTACACCAAATGCCTCAAATATACATATATCCTGCTTCCAAGTTACTTGCGGCGTTTGAGGCACTAGCGTTGGAAAAAACGCTACCAGCTAAGTTCTCTAAAAGATAATAGGGCGCAAGAGTATTGACGCAAGTTGCATAGTAGAAGGTCGTTCCATCCTTTAGGGAATGAAAGTCATGCCGACGGATTTTTGCCACCCTTATGAAAGAGACCAGCGGGTTTCAGAACTGCATCCATATTATAAGTAGCCAGAACCCGACGAATAATTGCATTAAAAGTCTTGTATGACAAGCAAACATTTAGCTCTTATTACTGCGTTATATTTTATCTTAAAAGGAACGCTACCAGCTAAGCTCTTTGGAAGATAAGTCGGGATAAGAGCATGGACGCAAGTTGCATCCCAAAGTACCTGTCACCTCCTCATTCAGGGAATGAAAGTAAAACCGTTGAAACTTTTGCCATCCTTTTGAAGGAGGCCAGCGTATTTTAGAATTGCATCCATATCATAACCAACTAGATTCCGACTAATATCGGCATTAAGGCTATTTTTATTATTAAGGTATGACAAGCAAACATTTAGCTGTTATTACATTGTTATATTTTATAGTGATTATAGTCGATGGTGTTCAAGGCGCGGCGCTGCACCCACGTGTTCAAGGGCACCGTTCCATGCGATACCATCTACGTCGTCGTCGTCCAGTGGAGAGTGGAAATCATTTTTACGTAACGGCAATCATATTAATAATACGAAGATTTTGTATATACAAATCTGTCAATAACAAGTAAACGTTTTCATTGAAAGTGATTATTGTAAACTTATTGACGTTAACCAATAAACAAGTCTTCTCCAAATAAAGATCTTCGCGGGTGGCAGATATTTTGGATTTGCAGGATAATACTGCTGTCATTGTATGTCATTACCCTGGTATGACTCTCATCTCTCTCTCTCTCTGTGTGTCTGCTTACCACTATTTTAGTAAGAAGTTTCACTAGCACATACATTTTCAAGTCAATTTTCGTTAAATTTATTTTACCCAAACTCTTTACTCAGGTTTAGGCTTTATACGATATAAAAATAAGGTCATGCTGATAAATGTTTTATAAAACTGATGAGACGTATTCTCTGCAATAAGACATAGAATAGAATAAGCAGTTAGTGAACTGAATATAGAACAAGTAACGATCATTTAGAGAGTGATTTTTGCGTGAAGCTCGAATAAACAAATAAACATCGACGGGTTTGGTTTCAGAAGTCCTTAATTAATCGATATGAGTAGTTTTTTTAATATCTTTGATTTATAAAATTTTATGTTTAACCATTTTATAATCGTATAATAAGTAAGTCTTTACTTATCTATCTTTATAGATAAGTATACAAATTATTAGTGGTCGTTGACCTATATTATCGTGTATATGAACTTTTTACTGACTCAACTCTATTATACGTGGATCAGCTAGTACTCATAAACTACTCGAAAATCGTGATATTTATAAAAATACGAATAATTTTACTCTATTTAGGATGAATTTCAGAATTTCCTCTTTTCTCGTTTGATACC
>WUAW01007849.1:1919-13503 GCA_017165845.1 Thaumetopoea pityocampa | reverse complement strand
TTGATACACGTGTTAGATGAATTGGTACCTTGTTTTAAATAAACATTATATTTACGCTTTATTATTAATGTGAAAAATATGCTTAGCTTCTCACCATATTACTCATTTGTTATAAATCACATTAAAGATTAAAACTACAACAATTTTCAGTTACAAAATTCAAAGCTATAATTAGCATAATAAAAGAAACAAATTTTACAAGAGATTTCATTGTTTGTACAATTCATCTAACTACATTTTATTGAATTGTACGGGTTATTTAAATCAATTGTACAATTTAAATAATGGCTGCAAATTTTTAAACACTTCCACCTACTGAATAGTTGGTTCTTTTGAACAATAAATTTAAAACTGATCGGCTAACAACTCGCAAATTTCATGGGAGACGGTTTCCTTGCTAGATCTTACAGTCAGTCTAAACATTTGAGCTTGTTTGTTTGGTTCCAATCTCATGAGACATCCTACTTGTTGGACACGAGTATGAACAATACCAGCACATACAAAGTTATCAGGATTTGGATCAATACCATCCAACAATTGCATTCCAAATCCAGCTAATTTGGTTCGTGTTCCAGGTAAATCAATAGAACCTTGAGCTTTGAATATTTTTTGTGCTCTTTGCTGTTCCCCTCCTAGATTTTTCCATCTCGCAAAGAATGACTCTCCATTCATTTCTGTTGGCTCAAAAAACTTGTTTAATGTGAGGGGAAGCTTCATTGTAATTTTTTGTGGTACATTATTATAGATGAAAGATACAGACATACTTGGCACATCTGCAAAGTCTTCAATACACTCCGCAGTCAACATCTGTTGGATTTGGGCCCCAGCCTCTAATATTGGTTCCATTGGTTTCATCTGAACATTAAGTTTATGCATGTCAGTCCAGTGCAATTCAGGGCGGACATTTTGAATTGGAAACTGAGTTTTATTACCATAAAATAGACCAATTCTGCCCAAATTTTGTCTGAATTCACTTTTGACTCCTATTTGAATCAAATCATTTTCAAAAAGGACTCCATTGTTTTTAAACAGGAACTTTTTAATATTATTTTGTTGAACTGTGCTGGGGCTTATTTTTGGAGCTGTATATAAATCTCCAAGAACATCAAACAAACCATTACCAGTAACAGAGGCAGTAGTGCCTGGAGGAGTTGATAAACCAAGGAGATCTGCACTTGAACTATTTATGTTATTTGAAGTGTTGTTAATCACTGCAGTTGGAGGTGCAGTTGTGGGTTGTGGACTTTTTGAATCTCTTACTTCAGCAGGTATGCGACCAGGCTTTTTCTTTTTCAAAACAGCCAAAATAGAAGATTCTCTCTCAGGAAAAGCAGGCATTTCTTCCAATACTGTAGCTAAGACATCAGCACTAGCTACAACACTTAATTGTAGATACTCTGAAGCCCTTTGCTGTAACTCCACATCAGAAGAACGTAAA
Organism: Thaumetopoea pityocampa; assembly: GCA_017165845.1. NCBI lineage: Eukaryota > Metazoa > Arthropoda > Insecta > Lepidoptera > Notodontidae > Thaumetopoea > Thaumetopoea pityocampa. Next base: position 12,065 of record WUAW01007849.1, on the reverse strand, counting down.
TTAGAATCAGCACGAAAAACTTCCTGTACTCGATTTTTTATTTCAGGGAAAAGATTAACCAATTTGATGTATGTTGATAACAAAAGAGCCCTTGTAGCTGCAGAACAAAGATGATACTTAGAATGAAGCAATTCAAACTGAACTTGGGGTGATGATCTTGTGTCTCCAGCAATGAGATTACCAAATTCTCCAAGGATATAACCACCAACTTTGACCATGTTTTCATGACATGTAGGAGCTTGTAAAGCTTCAAATACTGTTTTTGCTGCATACCCTTGAACTTCTTCTCTGTTGATCACAATCTGTATAACTCTATACCACACTTCTTCTGAAACATAATCACCTGCAATTCTAATAAGATTAAGAATCACATCAACATACCATGTAAAATCTGTAGCATATTTTTCTGCCAATATTGCAACCTTCAACACCATTTCCTCCCTGATAGAATAATCAGCTGTTTCTAAATATGCAAGCATTTCTTGCACAATTTCCTCAGCATTTGTCTTGTCACACATTGCATAGAGCAAGTCTACAGCCTGCTGTCGGACTGATACATCTTTCTCCATTTTCATTGAGAGTATGACAACTTCTTGATGTTTTTTGACAGCTTCATGAGAAAATTCCGACGTTGCAAGATGACACATAGATTCAAGGGCTAGGTATCGCAAATTAGTTTCACGATTGCTAAGAAATTGGCCAAGCTGATTACATGCACGGACTAGGAGATTAGGTTCACTATCATTATGAATGATCAAACTTATTGCCTCAAACAGAACAGCATTTTTAGCATTTGAATGTTGTACTTTCTTAGATTTTGGTGGTTCTTGAGCTTTATTAAATATTGTTTCCAGACATTCTGACAAACGACCCCTAACTCCAGGCTCCTCAGATGGTGGGGTGTAATTCTGTAGCAAGCGAAGTAATTTTACAGAGAGCCAAGGGGCAGGTACAAAGTAGTATGTATAATCCTGTAAATCTGTATAGCTTGAAGTAACAATCCTGCTCAATCTTGCAACAGCTAATGTTACACAGCCTTTATACTCTTCTGGGTTTTTCTTTACTAAAGCATCAATTAGTGATGTTGCTGCAGTTACAACACCCATGTGTGGATCGTTCAGTAAGTGTATTATACGAGAGGTCCATTCCCCACCAGGAATTATTTCTGGCGATTTTCGGAAAAGTCTCAGCAGGCAGAGAGCAGCAGATTGTTTAACAACATCCATTGTATCTCCAGACACAAGCAACTTAGGGATTTCAGTTCCAAAAGCCTCTGCCATGTCTTTACTACCAATATTAGCAATGCACTGCAGTGCTAAGTTAACGTGAATGGGATTACGAGACTGCAAGTCGTTTTTAATGCTCTGAATAATGAGTTTAATAAGGTCACTATTAGTATTGACCAGAACCGATATGAATAAATATCCAATTTGTTTTTCAGAATATTTATTAGATGATAGCAGATTCACTGCTTCCATGTGACCAAAATCGATGTCATGACCCAGCAAAAATATAAATAAAAGTTTACATACATACTTTTTCTTCTGATAGCCATCGAGGGTTTTATCACCCTTGAACTTACTTCTGATGTTAGCTAATTCTTTATTGATCCTTTTTATTTCAGCTTCTTTGCTTTTACAGTTCCTTATATCTGATATGAAGACTGCGAGCCCTCGCATTCCATCTCCCCTGACGGCAGGCATATTGCCAAGTGATTTTTCGAACACCAGTTTTATGCCTTTCCTCACACTCCGTACAAAATAATTCTCTCCGAGTACTACAATATGACATGTAAATTAGCTACCTAAGTCGTCGTTATTGGCTTTGTATTAAACGACAGCCGTCATTACAACTAAATCAGAAAATAATGGGAAAAATGAGACTTCTTAGGTTCCTCTGGTTCTACAACGCCTTCCTTTTCCATAGATCCTTTTAAACGTCAGACGAAACTTGTTTATGGATCAATATTGTTTGCCCGACAAACGTATCACAAGTAATTAACGTCCTTAACCTCTAGGACACAAAATTTAAATTACAACGAATAGTTTTGTTTGACAGAAAAGCAGCGATGTATTTATTTTAATGCCACACAGTAAAATGAAATGATAAAAGCAGTAGAAAACTTCATAGATAACTGCTCTCTGCATAAATAAATAAATACAAATAAATGTAGAACTATAATATATCGATGAAATGCGGCAAACAAACTTTCAGACGTCACTGTTTGGGCCACCTGTATAATAAATATTATACTTCACTGATAATATAATATTATAATAGGTATATTATAATAATATATTATCTAATATTATAAATATGAAAATATACCTATCTATTCCATTTACATGACTAAATTTCTGAACAGATTTTAATGAATTTGGTATAGATATAGCTGAAATTTCAATAAAGAACATAGAAAAGTATTATGATATCATCATAAATAAATATTGCGGATAATGCACTATGGTTATGATAATAATTTGTTATGATAAATGGGGACCACGTGTAGAGTACAAAGTTTGAAAATTATAAGTGATGAAGGAGGCACGTGGCAGCGGAATTGTGCACAATAGCTATTATTTCAATATGTTAAGGATGAGAATAAAGAAGGAATCATTGCGTTTGTATTACGAGTATTAATAATAGTATTAATAATGTATCAAAGTAAATACAAATTTGTAATCAAACTTATTAAAATATGACTAAGAAGAGCTTACATACATACATACATATACTCACGCCCTTTTCCCTGGCTCTCCGGCGGTGAATCGAACCCCGGTCTCCCGCGTTGCACGCGGGTATACTGACCACTATACTACCGAAGAATTGGGGTAGGCAGAGACCACTTCTTTCCACTTGCTACGAGCAAGGTGGATAGCCGTAGCCCACTTTTCGCCCCCGCGGGAAACAAAACCACGACGCCGCCATTTTATGAGGTTCAAAAGTGATTTAAGTTCCTCATTGCGTTCCCACGGAAAAAGGATGAGGTAGGAAAGGTGTCAGGTGTGTTTGGTTTTCTAGTGATAGCATATGGACCCAAGACATAAACTTTAGATTTCAGATTTAAAAATATTGATAGGTATCGGTAGTAATTATGTTATAACACAATCTAACTCAATTTAGACTCTCCTTCTACAACATTTTTTTCTAATGCCAAACGCCAAAACGAGCGAGTTTTTAGCGAGTGCCAACCTACATTTCTGTTAAAAAGGTACAAAAAATGTTGCGCTTTTGCGTACTTTTAGTTGGCATGTTCGGAGATCACGTGTAAATTTCCTAATTGTAGCTATCTCGTTTTGGCGTTTAACATTAAAAAAGGATAGGGAGAGACCAAATTTAATTAAGTTCTGTTACAGCAGAATTATCACCATTAAGTTTTTTAAATCAATTCTGTAAAAATGTCATAAAACTGTACCTACCCGGTGCGCTCTACGTCCTTATTTCCCTCTCACTGTAAAAACTTTAAATAGAAACTTATTTATATGTAGTTACATTCTGTAGTTCGTGGCTCCCTCGACGTGTACTTCCTTTATCGCACGATCATGGTGTCAGATAGGTGCCTTAGTACATTTTTGTGATTTAAGCTATCATCCTCAGTCCATATTCGCCCTCACTACAAGGGCACGGGCCTTCCCTGATCAAGAGGGGATTAGATAGTCTACCAGGCTGGCCCAGTGCGAACTGGGAAACTTCACACACCCATGTGAAAATACAGGTTCCTCACGAAATTTTCCTTTTTCGTTTTATTTAAACTATGTCTATACTAAATTCATTAAAATCGGTTCAGTGGTTGTCGTGAAAGCGTAACAAATATACCTTTATAACTCTTCCTTTATTTTTTTTTATCTGAGAACATAGAGACGGTTGGTGCATATGAAATGTCAGATTTTAAGTGAAGATATAAAACTACATATCTTTTTTCACAAGCTGTTTATTTAATCAAAATATGCTCTATTCCCTTCAATGCACTTTTCCCAATGGAACTTTAAAGCATAGATGCCTGTCTTAAAAAAGATTTGATATTTAGAATTAATAAATTCAGATATCGAATTTTTCAGACTCTTCATTTTCATACTGTTTAGTCCGTAAAAACATATCCAAATGTTTAGAAAAATGAAATTCGGTTGGCGAGAGATCTGCTGAATAGGTTGGGTGCTGTAAAACTTCATATTCAATTCATTTAATTTTGCAATTGTTCTTTGCGCTGTATGCGATCAACCGATCGAGTTTATTTCGCTCAGTTAGTTCGCACGTGTTATCCACTTAAACATTTTCTTCACCTTGCTAATTTCAAAAAGATGTCGCAAGATGGAAGTTGACTTCCATCTTGGTACGAAGTTTCATCGTGGATACAATTGGATTCGCTTCCACCAGTGCCTTCAGATCATTATTTTTCACGGTCATTTTTGGTCATCCTGGCAGTTCGGTTTGTAGTGAAAAATCACCAGATCGAAATTTCTCAAACGAACGTTTTACTTTTCGAACGTTAACAGTATTCTCCCCAAATGCCTGGTTTATGTTGCGTGCAGCTTTTGCAGCATTATTACCAAATTTATACTCATACAAAAAAAATACACAAATATCGGTGGAATTCATATCGGTACAAAATAAGAAAAAACAAAAGGAAACACGAAAATCTCCTGTGTTGAAATGGACTCTGGCGATGGACAGTACGACTATAAACCAGGTTATGCCAAAAACAAAAGCATAACGAAAACAGAGAAAGAAATGTTTGCACGTAAAAAAAATCCGACATTTCATATGCACCAACCTAATATATATAAAAAAAGCGATCGCGACGAATTAATTTTGTATTTGATACAGATTGTTTTTTTATTTGTTTTTTGATTTTTTAATGCATCTCCCGTTTTTTACTACTACACCCCCGATTTTTATAAAACGGTATGGGAATATTGCGACAATTCACAACAGACTGCGTACCATCGATAGCGCTTTGCTTTTTCGAAGTGAGAGTTGCTGTTGGCTCTGAGGCCTTTACAGCGTCACCGGACGAGGTGGCGAGCACGAAGTGCACTCCAGCCTAGCCTTTACGTCTGAGAAGCGAGGCGGCTAGCATGAGGGCACCTCGAGAGAATCTCGAGCCTCGTCTTAGGCAGCCGGCGTGGGGAGGTTCATCGGGGTCGCGGGCCTCGGTGAGGAGGCAGGTTGCGGGGCAGGGCGGGGGTTCCCCCGGCCCAGTTGGGGGAGGGGGCGATGCCTGGGGATCGGGAAGCGCTGTCCCGACTTGCGTCGAGAAGCGCGAGGAGTTGGATGAAGTGGTCATGGGGTCGTGTAGGATATAGCGACTTGCTAACGACAACCCTATTCAAATATACTCAATAATCTGTGACCTTGGACCTTTTTGGCGGCAACCCGAGTATATCGGTTTATTGTGATGTTTAATATATAAGTTTGGTGTGGTCTTATATTAATCGTCAATAATTGTGAACAATATTGAAATAGAACTGTATTACCAGCAAAGTGACTGTATTTTACCAAGGCAATAGACTTGCGGGAGTTTTGCCTGCTCAAAGTGGTATTCCTGTGATTGACTCCCAAAAAGTAATAACATGTGACACACCGATAGTTTATTATTAACTTGAAAACATATCGCTCATCCAACAGAACAATGACATAATTACATTTTTGCAATTTATTAGAAGAAGCGTTTCAGTTTAAAATTGGATTATTTCCATTTTGTAAATTAAATCAATTATCATGATTATTCATAATTTATTTATAGGTAATTTATTAATAAGTCGAGCATTCTCAAAAAAATCCATATTAAACAAAAAATCATCCAAATTAAACACATAATAAAATTTTAACTGTTTTGCAATTACGTCATTATTCTATTGGATGAGCGACATATTTTCAAAAATATACACACTGGCAGAAATGGCGCGAATTCGCAGTGATTGCCACAATGAAAAATAGAAGAAGAAAGATGACTGTTCCTATTTCATCTGTGCGGACGATTGCGTCTATCCACAGACTAGTAATAAGTAGATAACTATAAGGTGTCTATCAATCAGTCACGAGACAAATTTATTTTGAAAATACGTTTTCATTGTTTAATCAGTTTCATAAATTTGTCTTGTAGCTAAATATGATTTATATGTGTAGTAGTCCAATAAAAATGACGCTATCAGTTTCAATTGTATTCTTGTGAAATAGTAGTATCAAAGTGCGATTCAAGTTGATTCAATTAAATGAATGATGCAGTCTATTTTCTGGACGGGGAGGCTGCTATCACGTGCTATAAGAAATGGACTTTCGAGTTTCTCGAGTGCTGCTGAGTTAAATGTTTCCACAAAGAAATATCCCTATTTAGTTTCAGTGGTTTGCGGTTTTCCTAAAGATATTGCTAATGGAAGAACACGCAAAGGACAATTCGGTGACGACGCATGGTTTTCCGCCAATTTTAATAATGCGGATGTTATTGGTGAGAATTTATTTACTTTATTGGGTGAACAATCAAACACATGAGAAATTAATTTAATCATCTTATTTAAACAGGTACAACCCTTTATGTTCAACAACTTTTATTAATTTTATATTACATGTAAAAATTGAAATGTACAAAATAACTTTTGTCTCTATCTTCAATTTATAAAATGTTATACAAAATTAATTTCCGTATTGAAAGTTTCTCAGTGTAAGTATGAAACAAACTGTTGATTACTCGTAAAAAACGCAATCCTAGCATTAGCTGAATTGCATTGTTTACAAGTATATACATTGTATATAAACATATTATAGTAACAAAGCAAATGTTGATAAGCAGGTTACATGGTATGTCCCATATGTCCTATTTTGTATGTTAACATATATACTTGCAAAAGTACATTACTGTCTGTTTATTAACAAAACAGTAATTTAATTTTGCAAGTACATATGTTAATTACATCCATACATATATACAGATACCAGTTTTAGATAAGGGTAGGCAGAGACCACAGCTTGGCACATATTTTGACCTAATATGCCTCTTTCAGCTCATCCACATTCACATATATTTTCATACATTATCTGCAATTAAGGGTGCTAAAAACTTAACCTTTCTGAAACAAACTGTTGACTCATATGTTAATTCTTAACACTGTATTTCTAAATGAGCTAATTAATGCAATAAGGTTTTTGGTCCTTTTAATTGTCTGCAGTAAAATAATTTCAGACATCTCCAACAACAATATCCAAGCTTGTTCTCAATGGCCCATACATATAAGAATGACACATCCCTGGTTAATGCTGGTAGCAAATAAGTACACATTAGTGATGATTCTGCTCTAACATAACTAAATTTAGGCTCTCCCTATCTTTTTCTAACAGCAAATGCCAAAATGAGATAATAACAATTTTGGCGCTGTCAGTTTTGTTTAGACACTTCAAAATTAAGTTCTACATACAAATTCAGATGTGACCTCAGAACATGCACCAAATCTTATTGTACCTTTTGACAGAAATGTAAGTTGGTACTTACTAAATATGTTTGCTATCTTGATTTAGTGTTTGGTATTAGGAAACAAATAGAGAAAGCCTAATTTAGTTTTGTTACATCATCATCAACATAATTTAGTTTTGTAATCAGTTGACACTATTGATTATGAAACTTAGATACTTAGATAGACAAACAATTAGAAAATATATATTTTTTAAGTGTATATTTTCTGTAAACAATGTTTTAACAGTGTTCTTCTATTGTTTTTTACATACTATTAGCAGAAGGCTAAAAATTATCATAACTTTTGTGAATAAACAGAAAATTATTAATTTCTTGAACTTTTTCATATAAATAATAGTTTTCTTAGCCTCAAATATTTGTTTCACCAAATTTTCTCTGAGTAAAAATTTTTCCCTATATTTTTTTATTTATCATTTTTATTCCCTATGAATATCCTGGACCTTCTTATTTATTATAATTCATCTGAACAAATATAAGGCAGAGGTTAAAAAATTAATAGTTTTGTTTAAAAATAAACTCAAAAATGTTTTTTCCTATGAAAATCGTCAGCCTGATAACTGTGCCTAATATATGCCCTTAGTAACCACATAAATGTTTATTACTTGCCAGCTATATTTTATCTATTACACAATATGTCATACTATCATTACCATATTATACATATCTGTAGAAAACTACAGATGAATTTACTTTAAACAGATTAAAAATAGGTGAACACATCTATACTATAAATTGTTAAATGACAATATTTTTAAATTAAGGAAATTAAGAAAAAAAAAACTACTCAGATCAACTAATTAAGAGTTTCTGAAACCAAATCTGTGAATGTTTGTTTGTTTATTTGTTGTTTGTTTGAGCATGCAAAAACCAACAGGTAGATTTTGATCAAACTGTTACAGTCTTAAAGGTACTATTCTAACTTAAATCCTGTGGCATATTTAATCAAAATTGGTACATTAGAACTGAAGATATAGCTTGGTCCCTGTTTTACATTAAGGTACTAGAGGTCAAGTAGAAGTGGTAAGCCTTGTTATGTAAATCTGTGGTTGTGTCAGGATTTCCCATGTTTGCGTTGAAATCTCTCATAGCAATAACACTGGGTTTTGAGGGCATGTATAGCTTTAAATATATCCTTATAAGTGACCTCAATGTCGCCATCTGAGTGTGCTGTGGTTCAGCGAGTGCCATTTGGTGACTTTGAGTATCAGGTATGCTACCCGAGTCAACACATTCTCGACCTTCACTATGTTGTTGATGAGAGATCTATGGACGATGAACCCGACACTACCTTGGGACTGTTGAACACCCTCCCGAAAATAGAGCAAGTTGTGGGACTCGAGGATTAAAGGGTCCTCTCCCCTTTTTTTGGACTTTTGATATTCCTAAAATGTGCTAGTTTACCTCGCTCAGATAACTTCACGTCTGTGCGCATAGTACGCAGGTTGTGGATTGCCAAACCCAAGTCTTTTGTTTTGGCAGTACGATCCTCCCGGAGATTCTTAGCACCCCCTGTCCCGTCATTACCATGACCGCTGCCAGAGTCAGGAATAGCGAGGCCGTCGGGAAATGGGGGCCGTGGTATTTGGGTGTCCATCATTGGAGGGGTGTTGCCATAATCTCCACGCTTGGTAAGCGGGTTGGAAATCTCAGAGCCGGTCGTATAGCGTCGGTACAATACCAGGAGGTATTTAGACCGACTTTGTTTGGATGGTTATACCGACATCGATCGGTCGCCAGAGCCTCGTTGCTAATTAGCAGAATGCACCGCGAGCAGGTGAAGTTGGTATTTGGAGCATCAAGATGTTGATGTGCCCCCTACATTCCATTTACTTATTAACAAATATGATTGAAACAATAATGGCAAAAAATAATTAAAATAATATTATTTAGCATGTGATTGGCTTCTTAACCTTGGTGGCACATCACGCGCCGGCGTTTGATCGGCAGCGAAAGCGTTAAGTGCTCATGTATTTCCTTTAAAGATATCTTTCCCCACAGTATTATTCCCGTGGATTGCTATTTTTTTTTTTCAATAAATTTTATTTTTTTCCTTTCTATAATGAGGAGAGTACACGTTCTACTTAATTGCCTACATGGTGACGTACAGTGTGCCTACAAATGTGAGAGCTAGTGATAAGACAGGATGCCTGTTGATCTTGTTTTTACATGTTTATGCCCGTATGCAGAGGGTCGATTGTTTTTTTCCATACTAACATAAGAAACAGCTGTATTAAACATTCAAAGACACCACGTCTTGAATGTTTAATTCATATATTCATACTCTCAGAGCATAATGTTTGCCTTGTGTCACTATGTCTAATCAAATGAAAAATCAATTTGTAAGGACATATGTCTGAAAAACTATTACTTTTTTAACGAAATTCGAACTATTTTTACTATCTATATAAGAGTAACTACCTCTGTATATTCGGTGTCATTGGAAAAGGGACCTCGGGGTCTATAAAGTGGGAATAAAATGAATGTACTCCCTACCTAAATGCTATCCCTAATATATCCCTAAACAGGATAAGCATACACGTATCTATTTATTTCTATCTACCCCCTATATCCTTAGTTCCCAAAGTGGTCCAGGTGGAACCCCAGGGGTTTACGGGAGACTCGACGGGGGTCTACGTTGGCGTACGCAAATTTCCATAATTAGATCTAATCTTCACATTTTT
>WUAW01007841.1:6230-16536 GCA_017165845.1 Thaumetopoea pityocampa | reverse complement strand
ATATTTTATTAAAAACAAAAGAAAGATAGCCCATAGACTCCGCTGTTGGGGCCACCTCGAAAGGATGGGAGAGGATCGCAACGTTAGAAAAGCGTATCTTGGAACCCCGATTGGCTGCCGCCCCGTCGGTCGGCCCAGATACCGCTGGATGGACGTTGTGGAAGCTCACCTGCGAGAGTTGCAAGTTGCTGAGTGGCAGGAGGTAGCGCAAGACCGGCAACGTTGGCAATCTCTTGTTTCGGAGGCCAAGACTCGCTTTGGGTCGCTGCGCCATAGGAGTAAGTAAAAACAAAAAAAAGTTAGATTCACTTTTTAAAGTTTTCCCTTTTAAAGGGAATGGCAAAGGGATCCGAACCCATTGTTTGACGTAGTATTGGTTGTACCCCATTTTATTGATTCTTAGGAGTTTTGACGTCAAACTGACAATTACCACGTAGATTAGGCGAAGTTCCTGCATGCTTATTGCCTTAAATATACGGTCAGTCTGAAATGTCCGTCATTATTTTATTCCAATGTTTTAATAATGTTCATAATTTTTACAATTGTTATATATAAAACACCAAAATAAAACTTAAAATGATGCTTTACTGGGATTGGCGCCAAAACTCGTTTAAATTTACTTGTGTGCAATTTACAGTGACTCACAACTTTGAACTCATTTATACAGTTATATTGTTTTGCACATGTATGCCTTAGGTTCTAGTGCTCTAAAAAAATTAAAAATATCAACTATCAACGTAGGCTCATGGACTATAGAGCTTACAAACTTGACATTTGGTAATTAGGTTTCTTATACAATTTAGAAATTAGTTGTACATGTAAAACATTGTATCAAAATGGATTAAAGACGAAAGACAAAAATCTACTTTGCCTGGCAGCACTTGTAAACCTAAGGGAACAGTGTATAAGTAACGAATAGCGCCTCAGAGTCGCGTCGTACTGTACGTGCGTAACGCGAAACCGTGCCGTTACATTTTACTACCGTAAAAGATTTACCATACGTACGTAGTACCATATTAAATTTATTCCCAATTAATTCACATCAATAATATCCAAACAATATATATTCATATTTACATATTTATCATTCAATTAATTTTATTGAAATACATTTATTAGGACATTACTCCCATATGTTTGGAATCTATAACAAACATTCTCATTTCCTGTCAACAGGGCACTTATTAAATAGGCAAATTTATTATTTATATAAAATATTTTATCTAACATTTTTCCCTGAATTTTTGTAAATCGTTTTAATTTAAACGTGCATAATAACCCATTTATAAAATAAAAATTCCGAATGGGTCAGCCATTTTTCTAAAACCCATAGATTATCTAAACAATAAATATCCGACTAGAGTTACCAACAAAATCACAAAAGATGGCGTTGTTTTCGCGCCAAAACTTTTCAGGTAGCTACAATCTATGCTCGTAATATTTAAAATGTCGCTTTCAAAACTAAAAGGTATTTTGTTATAAGGATGCGTAGTCAAAACTTGGCTTGTGGCTAAATTTCTCGTGTTATTGTGGAAAATAATATCCATATTATGGTTAAAAGCGCCATACATTGAGAACATAGGACTGTGGAATGGCGGACGTTTGCCAAATAATTGATCCAGTTTCGTGAACACATTTACTATCTCGTGTTGGCGGATCATGGTGAGATTTTTGGCTACAAACACGTGGCCAATGTTGCACCAGTTTATGAAGCAGTATTTTTTGTTGTCTTCGGGGCACAGTGGAACAATTTTCTTCATATCATCCGGTACTGGGCCGTTACCTGTGAAAAAAAAATTAGCACATAAACAATATGTAATTTATAATGTGGATATCAGCGGGTAATGACTTGCTGATATCCACAACTGGATTTAAGCAATTCAAATTGATTATGCGTTTCTTGGATTTCTATTACTATTATAAAATTTTAAATGTCAAATTTTCAAAAATCAAAGATATTTAAAAACAAACCTATGATCTATCATAGAACCTAACAGATCGACTAATTAAGGACTTCTGAAATCAAATCCGACGATGTTCGTTTGTTTGTTTGTTCTGGCATCACGCAAAAACTAGCTGGTAGATTTTGGTTAAACTATTACACTCTTAAAGGTACCATTCCGACTTAAATACTGCGGCATGCTTCATCGAAATCGGTCCAGTAGAATTGAAGATACAGCTTGATCTTTGTTTTAGTAACCGCCGTTAAGGTACGAGAGGTCAAATAAAAATGGTTTTCAAGCTTTTTATATAAATCTATGATTGTGTCGGTATTTCGGTTGTAGCGGAAAACTGACACTCACGTAGACGGAGCCGCGGACAAAGGCTAGTTATAAATAATATTAAGTACATATTTCTATTATGCTTGCGCGCCGAGAGACTGCGTTCGAAATTTTATTTTAATTTACTTAACCAAAATACAATATTTACAGAATTACTATCATCATCCCCAGTCCATATTCGTCTGCACTACAAGGGTACGGACCTCCCCCGATCAAGAGGGGGATTATCTAAATCTGTAATTATTTCGTGATTCGACACGTACTTTGGAGATCATCTTCTAAGGGGGATCTAATATTAAATCTGAACAAGTTACCCAAAATTTGAGAAAGGTCGGACGGTTTATGAGATGTTCCAATAAGAACTCCATTTGGCACACGGCTAGTGTAATATAATAAAATTATAGATTAAAAGATGACCATGGTGCTTATATAATTCAAATTATTAAAAGAGTTCATAAATAATAATAAATTCCAAACTAAATCTCACCTTTGAACATGTTGAAAGTTTTCATACTTATAAACGCCACATCACTTTTCCCCTCTACTAGTGACCTCAGAGCTTCCCCTTCTCCTTCCGTATAACATTCCTTTCCCTTCAACCCTGGTGCACAGATCTCCTTAAAATATCCGTTCATAAAATCGTGGCACGATATTTTCTCCTTTTTAGTGATGTAGCGTAGAACGGAATGCCACGCGGCACCGTCGAAGAGCGGGAACGCGGCTCTTTTACCGCGCAAGTCGGCCATCTTGGATATGCCCGAGTCAGTGTTGACGTACGCAACTATTGTGTTCGAATGTTCCAGAATCGGTGTTATTTCATGTAGCAGCGGAGTCAGTGATAAATCTCTGAAAGAATGATAAGAAACTCGTCAAATGTTATCATCACATGTATTTACATGATATTTTAACGATGCAATAACTTAAATGAACACGGTAGTAGGAACCATGTCTTCACTGAAAACTCACCACATTTGGTATGCCTAGCCGGGTATAAAGTCTGTGGTCGCGGAATTAGGAAGGCAGACGCGTTCGTTGTCGGCTATGGCTTCTACAGTGGCCGAGAACGCGACTGTTTGGTCAGCAGTCACACCTAATTGCAAGAAAGAGATGAAGGCCAAGGAAGCCTCAGTTTGTGATCTCCTAAGTAGGAGATCAAGTGATCTCCCTCAATCCCTTTTGTCAGACATCCTGGACGCCGAAATACTACATACGCTATAGTGTTTGATATACACATATCCTTAAGGCGAATCAGCCTGCAGGTGGAGAAAGGGGCACCTAGACGCTCGAATAAGGCTGTGAAGTCGTGCAGCATTCTGCACATCTTTACGAGGTATCGAAAGCTCCGGGACATGCAATAAGAAGTTTGCATTTATTTAAAATACAGCCAGGTCTCCTATTTCACAGGGCTTCGACACAGTAGGTGGATGGCGAGTGATCTTAGTCCAGGCACATACGAAAAGGACCCAGAAGATGCACCCTATGAAGAAATGTAATTAAATATTGATTCTAGCGGCGATGTAATAAGGCGCATTTTAGTTCGTACAGCGCTGTGTACCTAACATTATTTTTATTAATCTACAAAGCACCTCACTCTCTCCGTGCGGGTTAATTTGAATCGTATTCTCTCTGTGTTAGGGTGTCTTTTCTTCGATCTTTTAGAAACGCTTGTTACTTTCTCACCCGGTGGAATTATAATACATGATAACATGAGTCTTATGGCAATATACGATCTCTTCCAGACAACCCTTGGATGAATAGGTATCATAACTAGATATGGCGGTTCAATCGTACTGTGTACACTCACCCCTCGATTTATACGGTAGATACGTTCTTGGAAAAGTCGTCCAAAACGAAATCGTGTAAAACGAGTAACAGAGTTCATACAAAGTAGACGCATATGTTCAATTAATCTGAAAATCGTGTAAATCGATCTAAAGAAGACAAAGAAATGTCGAATATTTTCTAATTATAATCGTGTAAAATGAGATAAGGTTTGAAGAATAAAAAGTGATTGGTTCATTCAATTTCAATTGAATACAATTTATTTTTTTAAATTAAAAACGTAAACATTATTTAATAATATTCCTTTCAAATAAAAACAAAAAATGTAAAAAAAAAATATAAATAAAAACAATAAAAGTATTCAAACATAAATAACCTTCATAACAACTACTAAAGCACTATTACGAAATAAATTTTTAAAATTAACAAACAGCCTTTTTCACCCGTTATTAGAATTCGATCAGAACAAATGACTGAAATTTCTTCTTCTTCTTCACGCACAATGACACCACCTTAATATTTGTGATTGAAGTTTTGATAAAGGGTGCGTTCGGTAATTTTGAACGGGCTTTTAAAAGAGTACGTTCATCAATATGATGATACTGATTAATGGCATAATGTAAAATTATCAGAATAAGAACAAACAAAAATGTTTTTATTGTGATTTAAAAACCGTGTATAAACGAAACCGTGTAATTCGAGTACCGTGCAAATCGAGGGACTGGTTGTAGGTGTATTTATTTATACATACATACACTCACGCCGATATTCGTTAAGGGTAGGCAAAGATTATAGTACACACTACATACAGTCACGCCTCTTTCCCATTGGGGTAGGCAGAGACTATTTTCCACTTGCTACGATCGTTTAATGTAGCAAACTGGCTATCCGCAGCCCACATTTCGCCCATTTGAAATGATAAAATAAAAATACTAATATATACGTATATACACACACATGCGTGCGTTATAGGGATTATATACAAACTATAACGCACCTGACGGCTGGTACGAGCCAGTCGCTGTCGGCCACTGCAGCGTCGCACTCCCCGTCCTGGACCGCTCGCAGGCACTGCTCGTCGTCGCTCCGCACGGCGCACTGCAGCGGCGGCGCGATCCCGTACACTGCGCCGGCCTCGCTCAGCCACTCGCACTTGTTCTTGGCCAGCAGCGACGTGGTGCACAGGGTGATATGCCTGGAAGGAAGTAACTTGGTCAATCTATACAAAAGAAATTAATTAGTCTAAACCAGAGGTTCCCAGGCGTTTTTTCTCATAGACCACTTTCAAAATTTAGCTGGTCCCGGTGGACCCCCTGCAGCTATATTTCAATCATATTCCCAAAACTCGACAAAAAATGTGAAGATTTGATCTAACTATGGAAATTTGCGTACGCCAACGTAGACCCCCGTCGAGTCTCCCGTGGACCCCTGGGGGTCCGCCTGGACCACTTTGGGAACTAAGGGTCTAAACAAATAAATAAACAAACAAACATCGACGGATTTGGTTTCAGAAGCCCTTAAATAGTCGATATCAGTAGTCCGTTTTTAAATATCTTTGATTTTTGAAAATTTGACAACAATTTTATAAGAGTATAGATAGATATATACATATATGTACTGGTGTATCGTAAGCTTTAGATGAGCTTGTGTGTCGTATTCAATAATTTTTCATCAAATACTTCACCTACATTATGTTGTGGCTGCACCATCTTAGAAAATGCCTCACTGAAGACATTCACGAAGTTTAATTTGCAACGAGTTAAGTGTGGATACAATTAATGACTGCAAGCGGCAGTGACTTCTAATGGAGGACAGTTTGAACCAGACAACGCCCAGCAGCTCACCTGGACGGGTCGCAGCCGCTCTGACTGTACGCCTCCGTGAAGCCCGCGGCACTGCGCAGGTAGTCGGCCGGCACCCGCGCCGGGCGCAGCGGCTCGGGCAGCGCGCGGTTCATCTCCAGCAGCGCTATGAGAGCGCCGCGCCAGTGTCCGTCCGTGGTCACCGAGCTGTTGCTGAGCGACTGCGCGAGCTTGCTCACCGCCTCCGAAGCTTTTCTACAGGAAACGATATTTTATTAGACACGTGGCCAACTGCAGCAGTACATAGACACATCGATAAATAGACGAGCAGTACATAGACAATCATGTAGACACACGCTCGCAACACGCCCACACATCACGACACATAGTACACACACGCACCTACACACACACACAAACCACGCGCGCGCGCGCGCGCACGCACGCACATACGCACGCACCACGCGCACACACACACACACAAACACACATATACACACAAACACACACACGCGCATACACCACACACACCTACAAAACACACGCGCGCGTACAAGCGCACACGCACGCACGCACGCACACACACGTACAAAGTTGCAATTATATGGAAACTACTATTATAAGACTATCACTGAGATGAAGAATTGCACTCATTTTAGCAAATTTGGGTTTTATCTATTCGACTATATCAGAGATTTTTGTACATAAATCAGCTCGGAGACGTTTTGCGTTTGTTGTTGTGTTTATACACACAGTGACTAAAACCGGATTATTCCGGTTATTCAGGCGTATGCCTGTTCGCGCTGGCTACCCCGCGCCTCGCTCTCTCGCGTCGCTCGCTTGTAAGTTACATTATTCAGATATTTACCTTTTAGCGATGATGACGTTCCAGGGTCGCTGTAGCCACACGCAGGGCTCCCCCGTCAGTTCCCGCCACGAGCCGTCGCGGCACAGATAAGCAAACTGTTCCGCCATGGTTACCCTTGTCTCGTTATCTTTCAACTGTAATTACAGAACTCTACATTACAAAGGACGAGTGAGATTCGAATAAAGAAACAAATATACCGAACAAGTGTTAGTGGAAGTGTCGGAAGAGGGCGCCCAGGAAAATCTACCTTGATCAAATCAACAACTTGTTCCAAAAAGGTCAAGTTCATATCACACTTAAACGACGAAAGTGTATGAAAAGATGTATGGACAAGGCGACAGAGGCGTGTCAGGGTCGTAGTTTGTGGCGAACTGTGTCCTCTGCCTACGCCTATGCGGCGTGAGTGTAAGAAATGGTGCCGATTCTGTTGTACAGAACTCAATTAAATTTGTTCCCTCTCTATCTTTTTATAATGTCAAACGCCAAAACGAGATAGCAAACATTTATAGCGTGTACCGACCTACGTTTCTGTCAAACGGTTCAAATAAATGTTGCGTTTTTGCGTATCTATAGTCCGTGTGTTCCGAAATCGCGCCTAAATCTTTTATTTTTGACGTTCCTAAACGAAACGACAGAACCAAAATTGTAGCTGTCTCGTTTTGGCGTTTGACATTAGAAAAAGATAGGGAGTGACTAAATTTGGATAAGTTCTGTTACAACAGAATCAGCGTCATTGTGTTTAATAAAAAATACAAGAAATATTAAGTAAATGTATAACCCATACTAATACCTGCCAAATAAATATTTAAAAAATGGTCATAAGAAAGAACGGGAGCGTAGTGGGAACATGTCGTTATCTCTCTCGCACGCCCGCACAATAATGGCGGTGACGTCATAAAACAGTATGTGCATCTTTTTTGGTAAATTGATGATTAACCTCCACTACTTTTGAAAGGTTCTTAATTATTAATACTCTGATTTATAGTGTTCTCTCTGTTTTAGATTGCATATAGCAATAGTTTTTGAAAAAACTAATATAAAAAATTGAGTTAACTACTCTATTAGTAAACAAGAGACACATACATACACTCACGCCTTTTACCCTGGCTCTTCGGCGGTGAATCGAACCCCGGTCTCCCGCGTAACAGGCGGGTATACTAACCACTATACTACCGAAGAATTGGGGTAGGCAAAGACCACTTCTTTGCACTTGCTACTAGCAAAGTAGCTATCAATAGCCCACTTTTCGCTCACGCGGGAAACTACACGTGTCGGGTGGCGAACCACGAGGTAAAAAAGAGATGTAACAGAAAAATGTTGGTAAAAATGAGAAGTGACAGCAGACTTGCCATGAACGCTTTGCTGACGTCATCAATGTCGCCCCAGGTGACGTCGCCGGCGCCTTCTACGACGCACGTGAGCGCCCCAACGTTCCCCCAGTAGCGGTCGCTGGAGGAGCAGGCGCGGGAGCCGCACGCCGCGCACAGCGACGGGAACTCCCGCTCTACGGTTAATTACAAAATAAATTAATTACACACATTAAACAATTTGCTGTGCGATGCCGGCCTATAATATCGTCGCTCTGTTTCTTCACGACGATGCTGTGAGAACTGACCAAGGGACGTACGAGGATAAAGGACAGCAATTAGCTGTTTATTTTATTTTTTGAGAAATATCATGCAGCATCTAGATCATTGATACCCAGTGGTCCATATCGACTCGCAGGGGTGGACGATGACCTGCCAGGGGTCCACGCCAACTGTCAGAAACACATTTGAAGTTAATAAATTTACAAAAATTTCATATTAACTACGCTTTGGAGGTCAACCCAATAGTGAAAAACATTACAAGTGGTCTACAAGACGAAAAAGTTTGAGGACCTCTGCTCTAGATAATACAAAAAGTTATACAAATTATACACATACCAATTAAGTTTCACTTACAACTCACAATGTACACACACCGGTAAAACTAAACAGAATTCAATCGAAATCTACAGCGATTTTCAAGATGCTTGCCAAGTGTGGATATTATGGCAAATCACACCTAATTAAGGAAAAGGACCATGACCAGCGGTGGACTTTTACAACCTGATGATGATGATGATGATGAATTAAATATATAGTTCAACTTTAATATTATTTTAACTTTTAATGCGGCCAAGCCTCGGCCAATGGTTGAATATATTAGACTAAATCTAATGAGGAGTGGGGACCAGCCCCATTCCTGGGTTGGCTCGAAAATTGTATTTTTTTTTAAACGCTTTTATTAGCTTCATCTGTACGTATGTAACGGAATCTTTGAACTCGATTTTTACCGACTTTAAGAGGTCAGATTAATTCGAAATTTCGCACACTTGTCAAGGACCGATGACAATACAATAATTTAATAATTTTGTGTTTTATAAACTAAAAAATGAAAAATAAATTATAGTTTAAAAAAAAACTAAAAACACACTTATAGTTAATCGAACTAAAAAGTAAAAAAATAATTCTTAATATAAGAATAAAATTACTAACGAGAAAATTAATGTCATTGTTGTAAAAGCGTGCGGCGCTTTGTACTACAATTTTACACTAACTCCGCATTTCGGAATAGAACTAGTAAGAAATTATATCACTCGATATTAAGCACCCCAGCAGTTTTTTTAGTTTTTTTTTAAACTATAATTTATTTATTACGTTGAAACATCAGAGAATGTTCTCGTAAATAATTGCTACAATTAATTAGGTACGTGATAAATTAGAAGTAAGTTAAAATTAAAAGTAACAATAGGACTGATATAGCTCAAAAGAATGGAAGCCACTTAAAAAAATAACAAATTAAAAAATACGATATTTGAATTTGAATAGAGAGCCTTGATAAAAGTATTACAGACAGAGAAGAATGACACAATAATATCCACGGTTGCTGTACTCACTCAGTTGGGCGTCTCTGAAACTGTCCGGCACCCAGGGTCCAGCCTTGCAGGCCTTGCCGTAGAAACTAGCGAGGGCTTTGAGCTTGTTCTCTGTGTGAGACAAGTGCGGGTCGCACGACCTCTCCAGAACGATCGACTCGAGATACTGAAAATATTGTATGTAATCGTATCATAACTGCAATCGTTTTAAATATGGAACATGTTTTTTTTAATTTTGTTCATACTTTCTTCAATCTTAGTGTTTATTTTAAATATCTGATAAAACTATTAATATTATACCCATGATAGAAAAATTTATATTCTACAAATAATCTTCTTCAGTGTCCCTACCATAGATTTAGTTTTATCCATTCGCCTTTTCTGGTTGAAGCTGTTGTATGTAATTCACCGCTTGCAGCCGGGAACTACCGGATTTTACTAATTTGAATTTCGTTGACTTTTTCTGTGTGAAATTACAGAATCGTTTCAATAAATCGTTCAATAAATCTCGTTTTGACGTTTGACATTAGAAAAAGATAAAGAGAGACTAAATTTAGTCAAGTTCTGTTACAACAGAATCACTACCACTATCTCTCTTGCTCGCCCGCACCACATCAGCGATGATGTCATAAAATACTATGTGCATCCTTTTTTCGTAACTTTACGATTACCC
>WUAW01007839.1:7930-18859 GCA_017165845.1 Thaumetopoea pityocampa | reverse complement strand
TATATATATATATATATATATATATATATATATATATATATATAATACGTATATGCCGAGGAGGTGACAGCAAAAGCGTTACTCCATACTAATATTATAAAGAGGCGAAATTTGTTTGTTTATAAGTATTTATGTAGGGGCTAATCTCCGGAACTAGTGAGTCTAAATTTTTTTTACTGGTAGCATTATTTCTGAGTGCTATAGGTTATAAATTATACATACATACACTCACGCCGATATCTCATAAGGGTAGGCAGAGACCACTTCCTTCCACCTGCTACGATCGCTTCATATAGCAAAGTGGCCATCCGTAGCCCACATTTCGCCTCCACGGGCAATGAGACGTGTCGGGTCGCGAACCACGACGCCGCCATTTTATAAAGTTCAAAACTATTAAAGTTCCTCATTGCATTCCCACGGCGTATTGGAGAAGAAAGGAAACAGGATGAGGTGGGAAAGGTATATTTAAAAAGGAATATGAAATTTAGGTGAAGGACTATAGGATATAGGATACTACTATCTCGGAAGGAGTAGGAAGAGACAGTAGTAGCTCGGGGGGCCGGGGTCGTTTACCCGTATACTTAAGTCTGTTTGCTGGACAGGCTAAAAGACTAAGTACTCCCTGACCATGATATAAAGATATGATATAAATTATACTTATATCATGCATTTTAGCAGAATTTTACAGTTTTTTTTAACTGTGTTTATCTGACAAGTCGCAAAACATTACGATTACGAAGAAATTATGGCACACGTGCGGGAGGGTTTCGGAGTAGACAAGCACCGGGCAACAACTAGTAATACATGTAGGGAATGTCTCAGAAGTCTTGTAAGTTAAGGGCACCACACCGCGGGCGCAATACCGCGCGAACGAGACGCGCCGCGGTCGGCCCCTCGCGTCGCGCCAATTAATTACGGTGGCCATCTTAGCCCCCGGGGCCGAACCCCCCCTTACCAGACCCCCCGACCCCCGGCCACGCTGACGGACAATAATTGCCGAATCTACGTCGCAGGCCTTGCTTAGCACCTACTGGGAGCGAGTTCGTGCTTTGTCTAAAGTGTCTTGTCTGTATAATGGCGACGCACATGTCTCGGCTCAAGTGTTTAGCGAACAACGGGACGGGGGCGCCACCGGCTCCTTTTATTTTAGGAGGATGCTGTTGTGTAATAAAGCCATACTACTATATTAATATAAAAAATACTAAATACGTTTATTATCTGATAGTTGGTCTGTCTGTAAGTCTGTAAAATAAAATAACAACAATATTTTCAGATTTATATTCTTGATTATGAACATAGTTAATTACAGATGTTAGAATATATTTAAACGAGTACAGCTATATTCAGTCAAATTGGCATGCAAAATAATTGTTATATAATTAATAACAAAAATAGGTCATTCTACAAAATTGGATAATTATTATAAAATTAAAAAATAGACATTATTTAAAAACAAAACCCGACTGCATGAAAATGTATTTTTTATATATATAATTTTGACATACCCAGTGTCACTCTCACTTTTAAAAAGAATCTAACAACACCTGTCAAGTTAAAATCCATCAAGCATCGTAAATCGTTTAGGTTACAGAGCGTAGTAAAGATATACACATATACAAACACTCAAAAACATAACCCTCCTTCTAGCGCAGTCGGGTAAAAAGTAGAACACTGGGTACTAGACTATCATCAAAGTCGGATATTATTTCGCTGATTACAAGGTTGCCAACAAAATATTCACTTAATTTATATTATCATTTATTGATCAGTAATTTCTACACGTCCTTTTTAAAGGTGAAAGCATCGGATGTATCTTTTAATTATACAAGCAACTTATAAATTCGTATGGCAACACAGAAGTTGATTTTATGTAACAAATGAGTTTTATTACGAGCGATACACAACTTAATTTGAGGGCACGCTCTACTAGGATATTCATATACATATGTAGATATATACAATCACGCCTTTTTCCCTGACTTCGGCGGGGAATCGAACCCCGGTCTTCCGCGTAATAGGCGGGAATACTGACCACTATTTACCACTATATTACCAAAGAACTGGGGTGGGCAGATACTAGTTCTTTCCACTTGCGTTGAGTAAAGTGACTATCCGTAGCTTTCTTTTCGCCCCCGCGGGAAACGAGACGTGTCGGGTGGCGAACTACGGCGCCGCAATTTTTATAAGGTTCAAAAGTGTTAAAGTTCCTCATTCCGTTCCCATGAAAAGCAAGGATAAAGCAGATCCACTTAAAGAGAGTCCCACATACTTGGGTAAGGCTAGCTATAATCTTGGGTCTTGCCATGCAGCCATCGGCGCGGCAGCCACAGGCTTAGTGGAGAGGAAAGGAAAGAAGGTGAGGTAGGAAAGGTGTATTGAGCAAGGAATATGGAATTTGGAGAAAGGACTAAAGGAAAGAGGGTGAGGTAGGAAAGGTGTATTGAGCAACGAATATGGAATTTGGGGAAAGGACTAAAGGATTTAGGATACTACTATCACGGAAGGACTAGAAAGAGACAGTAGTAACTCGGGGCCCAGGGTCGCTTATCCGTATACTTAAGTCTATTTGCCGGATAGGCTAAAAGACAAAGTACCCCCTGAACATATTCATTTATTCAGGATTCAACACAAAATGGACTGATATGCAATTTGACAGATAATGTAAGGAAGAACATTGGCCGTGAGCTAATTAATTGTCCAATGACCTGGTAGAGATAATATTTTTGTAATGAACATGAATGTTTACATATATATGCACTAGCTTTGGTCCGCGCCTCCGCCCGCGTTAATGGTTTTCCGTCACATGGGAAATCCCGACACAATCGTGGATTAATATGAAAAACCTTAGGACCAGTTATNGTACTTTAACGGCGGCTACTAAAACAGGGATCAAGCTGTATCTTCAATTCTACTGGACCGATTTTGATAAACGTGCAATATTATTAAGTCGGGATACTACCTATAAGATTGTAACTGTTTAACCAAAATCTGCTCTCTGTTTTTGTATGAAGCCCGAACAAACAAACAAACATCGACAGATTTGGTTTCAGAAGCCCTTAATTAGTCGATCTGAATTGATTTTTGAAAATTTAATGTTTCACAATTTTATAATAGTATAGATTAGCATTTATCTCTATAAGTATATAGTTCTATTACAAGGCACAGGAATCCTAATTTACTAGACATGTGTGTAAAAAATGTAAGAACAAAGTAAAAAATATACTTAGTTATTATTTGTTGTATTTAAAATTATTGTATTATTATATTCCCACTAGCTTTTGCTCGCGGCTCCGCCCGTGTGAATGTCGGTTTTCCGTTACATAGGAAATCCCGAAACAATTTTAGATTTATATAAAAAGCCTTAGTAGTCTTACCACTTTTACTTGAGCTTTCGTACCTTAAAAGCGCCTACTAAAACAGAGATCAAGCTGTATCTTCAATCCTACTAGACCAATTTTGATGAAACATACCGCAGTATTCAAGTCGGATTAGTATCTGTAAGACTGTAATAGTTTGACTAAAATCTACCAGCTGGTTTTTGCGTGAAGTTTCAAAAGATCTTAATTAATCGATCCGAGTAGTTTTTTATATCTTTTAGAAAATTTGACATTTATCAATTTTATAATAGTAGAGATAATACAATAGTTTTAGAAACGACAACTGTACATATTTGATCAAAGAACATATTTGTAACTATTTACATCTGTACAGCGCTCCAAACGGATACCGGAAGAACTAAAATCATTATGCACGTGATATAATTTATGCACGTGAATTTTAACATTTTTCACTATGTAAACTCTTCGATGAGATTCGAGTTAGATTTTTTAAATTTATTATTACGACATCTAGCGGTCATTAGAGTACAAAATTAATAACTAAACCTATCGTATATTTTATTAGAGATTTAATATACAATACAACTTATATTTTACTCGTTAGATGGCAATAGTGTTCATTTTCCTTTATTTTAAATAATAAAAATATATTTTTTTTATGTATAAATAATTAATAATCTAAAGAAGTTAACCACCTCATGTTTCGCGTGTACAATAATTACACGCATAACTTTTTTTTAATGAGATAATCATTATTTTGAATATTAATGTAGTACTAATGTGATAAACGATTGTAAAGCATAATCTACCATTTTATCTGAATGTTGGTTCATGTTGATTCATATTCATGTTGAAATTCATGAACATAGCTCATGAATCTAATGTATGTTTTTATATTAAATTTGTCAGTTATTATATTAAATGCAATGATAGGTTAGAAAGAAGAAAGAAAAAAATACGTTATTTGGAGAAGCACAGAAAACAGACAAACAACAAACAAAAAAAAAACAAATAAAGCTAATAGAAGCCTCTAGGCTTCTATTAGCTTTATTTGTTTTTTAACAAAATTAATAACATTCTGCGCTTGTTATTCTAATAACAAGCCCAGAATGTTATTAATTTTGTTTTTGAAATTTCTATTTTAAAATTATTAAATATATTTAGATAAACATCCGTGACTTGGCCACAAACATTCGCACTCATCACACAAAGTTTGTTCCTGTCAGGATTCGAACCCGGGATCAGCTGGTACAGAAAGCAAGGTCACTGCCACTGAACCAATCAGTCGTAAATATCTATATATCTGTCTATCTATTTATAATATTATAAAATTGTTAAATGTCAAATTTTCAAAAATCAAAAATATTCAAAAACAAACTACTCAGATCGACTAATTAAAGGCTTCTGAAACAGAATCCGTCAATGTTTGTTTATTTAAATTGTTACAATCTTAAAAGTTAGTCAGTCAGTCAGTCAGGTCAGTTTTAAACTAATCGCGCTTAATTAATGCGGCATGTTTCATCAAAATCGGTCCATTAGAATTGAAGATACAGCTTGATCCCTGTTTTAGTAGTCGCCGCTTAGGTACGATAGGTCAAGTAAAAGTGGTTTCGGTTTTTTATATAAATCTATGATTGTGTCGGGATTTCTCATGTTGCGTGCAGCTCGAACAAACAAATAAACATCGACGGGTTTGGTTTCAGAAGCCTTTAATTAGTTGAATAGTTTCTTTTTAATATCCGTAATTTACAAAAATTACATTTAACAATCTTATAATAATAAAAATATGTATATACTTCAATATATACATATATATTGTTGTCTAGTACACAAAATTCAGGATTTTGTATTTTGGATCTAGCTCTGTGTGTGTGTGTGCGCAGAATATTATTATAATTATTATTACAGATCTTTTAGGTATACATTTGTTTAGGAACTTTTTAAAATATAGTTCCCATTCTTAATTTTGTTGTTCAATTTGTCACTTTTTGTCCACAATAAAGAATTCATATGTGAATGTCATCGTTAGGATTGTCACCCGACAGTCTTGCTGGGCTAAAGCCTTTCCTCATAGTTGGCATTCCTAGCTCGGGAGGCACTCGCGAAGCATCCTCCGCGCTGTGGAATGCCTTGCATACAACGTGCAGGATTGATGAATAATTTTTGTGGAGTTTCACTGTTGCAAATATTCTGTCAAGTTATTATTAAGATTGTTGTATTTTCGTTGATTTTTATTAATAATTATAATATTCTGGACTCTCACGCTCATTGATCTTGTTCCAAACTAAAATTTCCCGTATCATGGGTATATATACTTATATAGATAAATACAATACATAAATAGATAAATACGTCCATGACTCGGAGACAAATATTTGTGCCTATCACAAAAAATTTGTCTCTACCAGGATTCAAACCCGAGACTCGTTAGTACACAAGTCACGGTCACTGTTAATGTACCAATCAGTCGTCAGTTAATTTTATTGTAACGTAATAACATATTAAATGTTACGAAACGATAGCTAGGATTATAATAGACTTTTACTTCTCGAAGAGAAAACAATTACGTCTTGATTTACTTTGAACGGTTTGTGCTGACGACTGCATTAGGAATTGTACGCGAAGCGTAATTTTCTTTACGAAGCATGTAGCATTGACGGTTAACGACTGGGTACAGAGACACGCGGCGCTCATTTCTCCAGTAGGGTTGTGGGTACAACCAAAGGCGTCGCACAGAGGGAGCAGGGAGACAAATCCAAAGAAATCAAACTCCACTCAATTGTCTTGCTTGATCGATCAAGCAAGTCTCGCACGTCGAAACTCGTGCCGTCGCCGCGGCCATTCATCTGCTTTTGACTGTATTTAAAATTCATACTTTTCTCATCCTCATGTATCAACTTTTATCGCAGAGAAAATCCTACACAGGACTTCCGCAAGTCTCGGGAAAGTCGCCCCCGGGGCGTGTCAAACTCCTAACAGACTAAAAACTCTGCGGTGGCCTTCATCGACATATTGAGAGGCCTTGGGTTCCTCTATGGATAACTTACCAATGCCCCTCAGTGTCTTGCTCTTTTGAGAACTTCTCAGGGGGTGGGCGAACCTACTCCCCCCTAGCACATCAGCTCCAGAAGGTGCTCACAGTGACATGAGTCACTCATGTCCCCATCCATCCTAGAAATCGCTTTGTATAGACGGTTGCGTCTACGATTCCCGAGGCCCCCTATTAGATGTTTAGCAGGGGGGACCGCCTGTAGCTGGCGGTCCATTAGCCCGTATTATAAAGCCCCGGGAAATTGGGCTGAAGGACGAGGCGGGCTGCACCTCCACCTCGGCGCCTGCGCCTTCGCCGAGCGGGATCTGCCCTTTCCCGATCCCACTCCTTAGCCTCCTTTAACACCGCTATCTACACTAACCATCTAGCAACCCAGTAACATTATGAAAAAATGTACCAAAGATACCATTATTATTTAAAATTTTATATCTCAAGATAAATAAATGTCGAACAGTTTAGTTGATAAAAATATTTTATTTTTACGAAAAAAAAATAAGACAAACGACATACGAAAAAATAAGATAACAGAAACGTTTACGCTTGATTGCCGACTTATTGAAAAATATCAGAATTCACTTCGGGTGTGATAAGGTTTACGAGTCGCGGTAATTTTGTCAAGGTAGATGGCGCACCTGATAATACCGAGGAAGTCGTTAAGGGGTTAAGATCGGAATAGTGAGTATATCAAACTGCCTCGAATCTTCTAGAATTGTCTACAGGCGGCGGTACTCACAATCAGATGGACTGCGCGCTCTTCTACTTAAAAAAAACATATATAAATAATATAATTTTTGACAACCCTGCGCAATTCGCGGGATGCAATGGCGGCGCGGCGAGGCGAGCTCAACTGATTTAATTAAAAGCGCGGGTAGGTCGCGAATTCGTGGCCTAAGTGTTATACATCTTGTGTCATCACCCCCAGTCCATATTCGTCCCCACTATAGGGGCACGGACCTCCCCTAATCAGGAGGTGGATTAGGCCGCAGTTCACCACGCTGGTAGGCCGCACTAGGGTGCGGGTTGGTAAACTTCACACACCTATGAGGTATGAAAGTTTCCTCACAAAGTTTTTCCTCTCCGTTGAGTATATTGGCGTTTACAATATAGACCGTACATGAATTAGAAAAAAACTCAGTGGTACGGGACTGGGATCGAACTTACGACTTTCCGATCGTAAGCCGTGTCTGGCACCACTACATCACCAAGACTATATAACCATTTTTTACATGATTACATAACTTAAGCCTTACACTGAACAGGCATACAATTAACTGGTTTTTATTTCGAATTTAAACGTCTGCGGAAAAGAGTGGTGAATGGGGAGAGACCCCTATTCATTTCCTCAAAGGCATATGTTGACACACTATTAAAAGTGTTTCATATTATATATATTTGTCTTGTAAACTCTTCTTGCGAGTTTTAGCAATTTATGATAAAGTTGTTAAATGTCAATTTTTTAAATTATAGATATTTAAAAAGAATTTATAAAGATCGACTAATCAATCCGTCGATGTTTGTTTGTTCGAGCTTCACGCAAAAACCAGCGGATAGATTTTGGTCAAACCATTACAGTCTTAAAGGTACTATTCCAACCTAAATACTGCGGCATATTTCATCAAAATTGGTCCAGTAGAATTGAAGATACAGCTTGATCCCTGTTTTAGTAGCCGCCGTTAAGGTATCGGAGGTCAAGTAAAAGTGGTAATAAGGCTTTTTATATAAATATATGATTACTTTGGGATTTCCCATATAGCTGAAAACCGACATTTATGGGGACGGAGCCGCGGGTAAGTTAGTAAGTCCTACATGTAGAGTATGGCGCCACAATAATAATAGCGTCACTCCATCTCTTCTCGTGGATGCTGTGAGAACGAGCAAAGAGATGTGCCAGGATAACGGGCAACAGCGTCATCCTGTTATTCCATCAAAATCTACTGCGATCTCCAGGACGACGGCCAAGCGTGGATATTATGGCAAATCTCTCCTGTTTAAGAAGAAGGCGCATGCCCTTTAGTGGACTGGTAAGAGCTGATGATGATGTTGATATTGATGACACGTATAATGAAATACATCTAGATTACGGCTTAAATACATCTAGATTACGGCTTAAATACATCTAGATTAGGGCTTAAATACATCCAGATTACGGCTTAAATACATCTAGATTATGGCTTAAATACATCTAGATTATGGCTTAAATACATCCAGTTTACGGCTTAAATACATCTAGATTAGGGCTTAAATACATCTAGATTACGGCTTAAATACATCTAGATTACGACTTAAATACATCTAGATTACGGCTTAAATACATCTAGATTACGGCTTAAATACATCTAGAATACGGCTTAAATACATCTAGATTACGGCTTAAATACATCTAGATTACGGCTGAAATTTGGAATGCGTTAATAAAACATTTCACGTCCGTCGAGCAGTCTGTAGGATTCCTCATTAAACGTGGAACGCCCGTCCGTCCACCATAAACACAGCTACAAGCGAGCCGTACGTAAAGGGACTCTCGTTTCGTGTATACGACGCGTTTGATGGCCTTTTAAACGGTACGATCTAGGGTTGGCACTACACTTTGTAATAATGTCTTCTTCTACTTCTTCTTCTTGGCGTTATTAATCCCACCGTCCATAGCCAGGGTCCGCCTTCCTACTAAGTTTCCTCCACTTCGCTCGGACTTTGCCAGGCCCAATCGTAAGTCCATTGGCTTCCATGTCCTTGGTTACAACATTTCGCCAGCGCTTCTTAGGGCGGCCCCGAGATCGTGCTCCAAGGACGGCAATATCGAGGCTCCTATCGACGTAGTCTCTGGGCCGGCGCATTACGTCACGGAACCATCTCAGACGACTCTCCTGAAGCTTATCTGGCACGTCACGTACGCCGAGACTTTTTAATAATCTATCTTACGTTAATTTGCTGTTCTATACTTTAAAACTTAGAATTAAAATCATCATTCACTGCAAAGGAAGTTCACTTCTAGACATGGGCCGAAGGAGAGGTTTTCCATAATCTCCACGCTTGGCAAGTTTCTTGGAAATTCAGGTAGATTTTGTTTAAACGACAGGTTAACATCATATATCCACGGGAAGGCGTAATATAATTGTTATGCCTGCACCAGTAAACATAAGCATATGGTAACATAATATGGAACCCATTTCTGAATTAAACTTGTATTACTTTTTTTTGGAATATTTATTTTTGGAATATTATAACCATTTTGCAAAAATATTTTTATACTGATCGGAGATAAGTATATGTAATTATTGTAGAAAAAAAAATATTGGCAACCTTAGTGAGATATCTGAGCGAATTTATGCTATTGAATGTTATAAATGTTTAAAGCAAAAATCATATACTTTATTTGTTGAACGAATGAATCTGATCATTGTCACACAAAATCAGACATATGTTCTTTCAGTCTTCTTCTTCTTCTTCTTGGTGTTATTAATTCCGGTTTTGCCAGGGTCCGCCTTCCTACTAAGTTACCTCCACTTTGCTCGGTCTTTGAGTCCATTGCCTACATATGTTCTTTCAATGTCTATACGTAAAGTATTAGAGTTGGAATTTTGCTTTAAACATATGCAGGTACCATCATCATCAACCCGTCTAGTGTTCTACTGAAGGACACGAGTCTCCTCTCAGAATTCAGCGGTTAGTGTAGTCCACCACGCTGACCTAACGCGGGTTGGTAGACTTCACACGCCGTCGAGAAAATCTTTCAGGCATGTAGTTTTCCTCACGATGTTTTTCTTCACCGTTTGAAGTGAGTGATTTCTTAATGCGCGCTTGATTTCGAAAAGTCAGAGGTTTTCGGAAAGTCAAAATCTAATGTTTAATATGCATGGTCATACTGATAACTTATCACTGTCTTACTTATAATATATCAGCAAAAAATCTCATTCATAAATACAATTAAGCAATGTTTAAAATAGGTAGTTGTCGAAATTAAATATGGTCGGGACTTAGTTTGAATCTTCCTAAAAAAAAGTTTACTTATAAACTCCTCTTAATTTTTAAATAATTGCTCAGCAACAGATTAGTAAATATCTCACTCATAAAAACAATTTAGGGCTAAGGGATCATTAAGTAATGCTTAAAATAGGTTCATGTCAGAATTAAATATAACTAGGATCTAGCTTAAACATTGCTAGGAGAAAAGCTAACTTACAAACTCCTCTCAATTTTTAACAAATTGCTTATCAATAAATTAATAAAAATCTCACTCATAAATATAATTTAGCATTGAGAGATCATTGTGATATAAGGGATGATTGTGACAAACTAAACAGAATGAGAAACTGTGTTGGATTGTATTAATTAGTTCAGGGCAGTGACCCTGCTTTCTGAAACAATTGGTCCGGTGTTCGAATCCTGATAGGGACAAACTTTGTGCGATGAGCACGAATGCTTGTACCCGAGACATGGATGTTTATCTATATCATCATCATCATCCTCAATCCATATCGTCCCCACTACAGGGGCACGGACCTCCCCTGATCAGTAGGGGGATTAGGCCGTAGTCTACCA
>WUAW01007835.1:52477-65639 GCA_017165845.1 Thaumetopoea pityocampa | reverse complement strand
AAAAAGTACTATAAGGTTCTAGTTGTGTTTTTTTCTTCAAACGACAAAACTTAAAAGGCATGCCTCGTAATGTACTGTATATTGCATCAATCGTATTCCATGGCTAAGATACATAGAGACGGATAACATACAAAAAGATAATTCTGTAAATATAATTCTGTAGATATAACTTTCCAAAAAGTAACTTTCACATTTAAAATTAAGTTGACTTGCATTTTAAAAATTTTGGAATTAACCTTCTTAAAAATATATTTATTTATACTTCGTTCTTCATAAATGTAAAGGCATACATAATTACGTCTAATGAAATGCAACAGATGAGAACAGATTACATGAGAAAATGTGAAAAATACTAATAGAAACAAGAAATATGCGAAAATGTACTTATTTCTCTCTGTCCGGTGTTCGTACGGCATGCAGTTAGGACAAAAAATGAACAGCGCTCAACCGCTCAAAAATGTTATCTCACTCTATAATGTCTATATTACTAACTTCTTTTTTGTCTGTGCCAGCGCAATTAAAAATATTGTTCATTGTAATTATTAAGTTCTTTTTTACCACCTGTATCTTAGCCTTGGTGTGTTAATAAATTGGGGTACTAGTCTCGAGACCAAAGGTTCTGGTTTCGATCCCGAACCACTAGGTTGTTTCAAACTCATATACGATCTACATTGTAAACACCAATGTTCGCAAGAGAGAAGGAATTTCGTGAGAAAACCATCATTCCCGCGTGGGTGTGTAAAGTCTACCAACCCACACTAAGCCGTCATGTTGGACTACGCCCGAATTCCCCTTCTCATTAGAGAAAGCCCCTGTAGTGAGGACAAATACGGATTAGATGATCCCAATTAGAAAATATTTTTACATCGCATTTTTTTATTAATTTCCCCCATGTTTTCACATAAATAGTAATTGTTAATTACATGGATAATACACCGACTTTATTATCTTAACATCTCTCAGTTTAAAAGATGCAGAAAGCCTCAGGGATTAAGTCCATCAGTGTATCTTGTATAAAATTTGTCATATATGAAGGAATAAATAATTTATTTTGGTTGCAAGTTTGAAACTACCCTCATTATAAACTTACCTGAAATGGACGTTGAGCACGCACACAGTCATCCATACACTGAGGGACACCAATATCATGGTGAACAGCAAATACTTTCCTAACAAAGGTATCGCGAGAGATGTCGGCGGTATTATCTCGGCAAGCAACAGGAAGAACACAGTCAGCGACACCAATATGGAGATGCTTAACGATATCTACGAGAGAAAAAAAAAGGAATATTTACCTGAAATGCACGTTAAGTATGCAAACAGTCACCCATACGCTGAGAGAGACGAGTATCATTGTGAATAGCAGATATTTCCCGAGCAAGGGTATGGCCAAGGATGTCGGTGGAATTATCTCCGCCAGACCAAGGAAGAACACAGTGAGGGACACCAGGATTGAGATGCAGAGCGATATCTAAGGAAGAGAAGTCTCTTTTGAATTATACACGAATTTTGATAGTACCGTTCTATATTAGTATAGTGTTGGTGGAGTCAGTTTTAAGTAAGAACTGCAACCTTTAGAAGCATCGTAACTGTTAACTCAAATTTGTCAATAAAAACAAATTATTCTCTACGATTTCTCTCTCTTTCAATTATGGAAAATTCATAACTTATTTAGTTGAAGAAATATTAAATTAAAATAATCATAAAATTTCGCAGGTGTTTCCCAAGCACAAGTACATCATAAAATAAACAAAATTACACTTATAAAAAACCTGTTTCATATTTTATTAACTCTATAAACAAAAATGTTAGCCTCTAGAAAATATGAATTATTACACAATTAGCTATGTAGGAAATTTTCCTCGTGATTCGAAGTCCATTGTTCACACATGAGGCGCTGCAAACTTTCATTTTAACATTTAATTTATATAAACTAATTCTAATAAAAATTTATTATTTGACACTTCTCAAGAAAAACTTGATTTCGATAGAAAGTTGTAAGAATTTCAATATTAAAAAATACAGTAGGTGTAACAGTGCTCGTTTATTCAAGAAGTTATTTCAGTTTTATTTACTAATAAATAAATAGTAATTATTTATTAGAAAATAAATAATTACTATCAATAATAACGACAAATAAATAATTTAATATCTTGAACTACTTCATTTAGATGCAGCATTTCAAGATATTAAATTATGTTTCATGTATATTTATTTACTCAGTGAATATTATAAATTTTCCATATTTGAACAAAATAATCGAACCAAGACTGTAATAATCAAATCAAGTAATGTTAATATAATAGTCTAAACCTTGTAAAGGACTCGGAGTCTGGTTCTTCAAACACAATATTTCAATATTAAAACTGATTCCACGGAATGTTTTAGTTTTAATCTAATCTTTAAATAAACAATTGTCTTTCCACTGAAATAAATAAGTACAAAATGAGATGCTTGGTGTGCAATGATATTCTGATATAAAAAAAAAAACAAATGATGAAATACAATCTTTTTAAAATTCATGCAATGAAATGAAATTTTGCGATTGCGATTGATCTTTAAAATATTAATTCTACTTATAATTTTCTTTACACACATTCTAAATTTTTTCCACTTAGTAAAGTTATATATTTTACTAATAATTTAGTAATTAACGTGTAGCGACTCATATTAATTCGAATTTGCTTATAGTAGGTGCGACGTTGTCATGCCAATCGTCACTCGCCGTTCGTACTTACAATTCAAATAAATGGTAGCTACATCATGGAGTCAATATATTTTATTTCACCACAAATTACCACCTAACCATCACTCCCGTATCGTGTTGTGCTCAAGTGTCGGCCCCGACGCGATTTTCATCACCTTTCTCATAGAATATTAAAAGATTTCTTCAGCTATTGTATATAATAATATATGTTTAACCAATAAAATTATAAGTTAGTTTAGAAGAAGGTCAAGAGATATCTTCAAACACACAATCACCATACTACTTCAATAAATGATCAAGTAACCGCAAAATATGTTTATAAAAATAATAGTATCGCCAATTCTTAAATTCATGCCAATATAACAAGTAATCTATAGTGGAAAGACAATAGAGAGATTCAGATGCCACTATACACTCACACGTCTATCTAATGAATCAAAAAAGACCATTACAGATGGATATGGGTATGAAGGATGAGCGGATTGAAGGCTATGAGCATGCCCTGAAACACCATCCCATTCACGATGTACATCAAAAGCTATTTAGTGACGAAGTTTTACCGTAAAAATGATTAGCTTATATTTAGGTAATGGGCACATTGTGAGCAAATATGAATGAACCTAGCCATGGATCAGTGAATATTCCATTATAATTTCTTGATATGATAAAATTCTACTCTATTCTAAATTTACAGCAAATGATATGCTATAAATATCATTTTATATCTCTTCTGATTCTTCTTTCTCGTCTTTTCGTTCATACCCTTCAATTATTTCTTTATTTTCTTTGCTTTTTCTTTTTTCTTCTTTTCCTATTTTTCTCTGTAATATTTTTCCAATATGGAAGAAGCTTTTCACCAATGATTTGACAGAAAATAAAGGTTATTTATTTTGACCTCAACTGTTGTCAATAATTTGGACATGTGCTATTTGTAAGGTTTATTTTAATACAAAAGTATACATTATTCAAACGCATAATAAAGGCCAACGCATAATTACCTTTAGCTAAAATGGTTTCAGTAGCATTAAAACTCAAATTGCTATTTAGTAGTTTGCAATAACTGCTACTCAATAATTGCGCTACATAATAATTCTATTAACAGAAAATTCCTAATCTGAACAATACCGGAGAATATAACATTTACGACCTTATTAGAAATATTATTTTAACTAAATAAATATTTAAACAAATATTAACGAAAAGTCACTTTATGGCATAACTTCGTCACAATACTCATACTAAACACACAGAATAGATGATATAGACGGAATGCGTGAAATGCAGCTCAAAGAGATTCAGAAAGATATCTGATGTAGAATGTCTTTGCGAATAACTCAACTTTTTATTCTTTCGCCAAAATAGCAAAAGCCATACTAAGCAATCTAGTTTATAGAATTATTAATTAAATATTATTAGTATTGCAAATTAAATTTTCCGTATATATCATTATTTTAGTCTGAGAAATAAAAATAAAATACATCAAATTACAGTCCCCTCATAAGATCCGTTTTGACGTAGCATAATTTATAATCATTCATCGTTAGCCAATGTAATGGCATAAATGTAAAATCGACATTTTTGGTCATTCATTAAGCTCTTACTCTTACTACACATCCGTTTGTCTTAAAGTTCGTTTTTAAGTCCCAAATCGCTTAAGTCATTAATTGATGTTAATGAAAAACATATTAATTTCATCACATTTGTAAATCAATATGACCATGCACTTTTTTAATTAGTCCAAAATATTCATATTTGAATTGAATTTTACACATAATTAATTCCTTGAGCAATAGATAGACGCGAATTTGTTTGGATAAATTTTATTTTTATCATTTTTTCTTCGATAATAAAAACAATAGCATATTATTATTTAAAGTTCAAAACAGTAATACAAAAAGTGATGATTATTTATGTGAGCAACAAATTATTCCAAACAATTAGTATTTTGTAACAATATATAGCCAGTAATTATTCAAACACATCATTATTCATACTTTGTTGTTGAGCCAGTTATATTGAAATGGTTCATTTATGATTAATGAATTGAAAATGATGATCAATTTAATAATTGATCATCGAAATGATGATATTATTATTTTAAAAGAAATAAAATACTGTATCTATATAAATATAACCTTCCCTGATGGCAATTATAAAAGTAAGCCTTTTTTCAATTGAGCTGACGTCAAAAAATTTATAATCTATTGATTTTATAATAAAGTTCGTTAAAATTACATCAGTATGCGTTTACATTAAGGTCTCAACGGTATATATTTGTGAGTGTATGTGTTGGATAGGTACAATTTATTTTATGTATAAATAAAAAATAGTAAAATAAATATATAGGATACTTAAATCATTTTATACAGCGTAATATACAGATTTTATAAAATAATCAAACACCCGGTCGAACGTACGTCAAACTAATTATTATAAATGATGATACGTCAAAAACGGATATAGTAGGGCCGTTTTAAAAGACCACATTTGCCATCTGTTAATCTATATGTTTAAAAAGGTTTATTAGGCAAAGTAAATCGTAAATTTGTCTTTTTTGATTATAAAAAAGAATATATTTGATAGCTGAAAAATTTGTCCAACCATGCCGTTCTAGCTTTGAAAAGAACAATAATTTGTGGCCGCCATTGCAAGATGAAATGACAAATGTGTTCTATTAAAATAGCCCTACTTAACGTACGAACGGGCTGTTAAATATGTAGATAATCTTACCTTCTCCCCAGAATCGGACGGTAAATAAAACACCAGTACAGTTAAGAAAGTGAGACCAACGCATGGTATAATCAAATTCACTGTATAGAATAAAGTCTTTCTTCTCATTGTCAGTTTGAACGTTATGTCTGAAAGAGATAATTAACTTTGATGAGTGGTCATAATAAGCCACCTCCATAAAAGGAGGGATTTCCCTGGATGATCTGCACGCTATTTGCTATTCCACGCTGTTTTTCTTTTTGTTGATGTGTGGCGTCGGAGTAATAAATGCGTCGCACCATTTCTTCCGTGAATGCTGTGAGAACCTACTGCGTGATGTACCAGGATAATGAGCAGCAGCGTTGTCCTGTTTTAATCAACCAAAATGTACAGCGATTTCCAAGACGTCTAGCAAGCGTGAAGATTATGGCAAGTCCGCCTTTTTTAAGTAAGATGACCATGTTCAGTGCTGAAATTCCACGTGATGGTGATGATGAATCTCGCCATCCCTAGTCCATATCGTCCCCACTACAGGGGCACGGACCTTCCCCTATCAGGGGGGGGATTAGGCCGTAGTCTACCGCGCTGGCCTAGTGCGTATTGGTAGATTTCACACACCCATGCGGGCATGCACGTTTCCTCACCGAGTTTTCTTTCTCCGTTAAGTACACTGGTGTCTACAATGTAGACCGTACATGAATTAGAAAGAACTCAGCGGTACGTGACCGGAATCGAACCTATGACCTTACAATCGTAAACTATGTCTGGCACCACTACACCACCAATGTACTTTGTTAACGTCGATATTTAGTCATACAATTCGAAAATGTTCGCAGCTTTGAAAATGCGACAAGAGGGGTGAACGGTTCTCGCTATAACATTACGATAGATGGTATCGCCAAAACCAAGAGATGGATACCAGTGTACTCTGCTATTTGAACAATATCTACTGAGATTTCAGAGACGCAATCCCCCCCTCATATAAAACGGGCGCTCTACATACAGCAGTGAACTCCAATAGGGTAATGATGAGATAATATTTTTACCAGAGAACGGTTCTGGACAGCAAGGGTAATACTCCTCGTTCCTCGTAGCGGGTACTTCCAAGATATCCCATTCCACAGACAGATAGAACTCACTCAGGTCTATACCCACATGTACGAGGCTACTGCCTGGCGACTGGTCCATATGTTTGAGATCCACCTGTGAAATAAAAAAAATACGTTAAAATCTCTAAATAAACATACCTCAACAGAAATATGAACTATAAACTAAAAATAATCTTTAAATATAAATATCTGTTCAACGGCAATAGGATGATGCATTGATACCCAAAGTGGTCTGTATCGACCCCCAGGGGTCGACGATGACCTGCAAGGAGTCCACGCCAACTGTCAAAAACAAATTAGTAAATTTACAACCTTAGTTCCCAAAGTGGCCCAGGTGGACCCCCAAGGGTCCACGGGAGACTCGACGGGGTCTACGTTGGTGTACGCAAAGTTCCATAGATCTAATCTTCACATTTTTTGTCAAGTTTTGGGAATTTGGTAGAAATGTAGCTGACATTGTCCACCGGAACCAGCTAAATTTTGAAAGTGGTCTTTGAGAAAAAAAGTATGGGAACTGACTGAGTTACCACGCTCCCTTTCCCACATACTTATACTTTTAGGCGGGAAGGCTAAGTAATTTTGGAAAGGAAGGGATATTGAAGATTGCGATTTAAAATTTCGGCGTCAACAGTTGGTGTACATTTAATGTGTACAGTAGTACATATTCGTGTCACAGTAAACATAAGCGGGTAGAGACACTACAGATAAATAATCTTAGAAATGTTTTTGCGTTTGTAGTAGTGTTTGTAGACACAGTGACTAAAACCGGAATAAACCGATTTCCGCTAGCTACCACTTGCCTCGCACTCTCACATCAGTCGCTTATAAGTAGCGTTGAAGTTATATATATATATATGTGTGTATGTATGCGTGCGTGTGCGCGTGCGTGTGTGCATGCGTGCGATGTGCGTGCGTGTGCGTATGCGCGTGTATGTGTGTGTGCGTGTGTGTATGTGTGTGTGTGTGTATGTGTGTGTGTGTGTGTATGTGTGTTAAATTACGTTTAATTTGTATAATATAAAATACCTGCCTATAAAAATTAAAAATATATAGAGTATTCGTTTATTTATTTATCTGCTGACCATAAACTACTACAAACGAAAAAACATCTCCAAGAAACAACAATCTCCATTTGCTTGCACATTATAACATATAAGATGTACACTGTTCTCTGTGTACATCTTGTGTAAGAAATATTATGAAGATCGGCCTAAAATCTAGCTCTAGAAGTAACCGAACAGTAGGTAGTTTAACAAACCTGTGCCCCGTTGTAAGTCCAAGAGCCAAATTTCATGAAGCAAGTCTGCTCGTCGAATGGAAAATACTCAACGTTGATCTCACAAGACGACTTGTAAATCGCTGGTGGCTTCCAGTTCACCTCGCCGGTATATTTTAGAGTAGCTTTCGTCATTAATGTGACCTAGAATTAATAATAATAATATTATGTACACATTTTGTTGACTGCTGATAGCCACTGCTACATTAAATGTTCGTAGCAGGTGGAAAGAAGTGGTCTCTGCTTACCCCAATTGGAAAGAGACGTGACTGAATGTATCTATGTAGTATGTACTATGGTCTCTGCCTACCCTTATGGGATATCGGCGTGAGTGTATGTATGTATATACACTATTTTTACACACATTGATCTGTTCCCAAATTCCCTGTATTTTGAGTATTAGAAAACGATATACTTTCTTATATAGAAACATCCATGACACGGGTACAGGCGTTTGTACTCATCACACAAAGTTTGTCCCACTACCACCAACTACTACCAACGCAAAAAAATATATCCACAATATTTTATTCTAGCTTATACCCACGGCTTCGCTTATACACGTCAGAGACTGTAGAAAACACAATTGAAGTTCTATCCTTATTTTTTATTTTTCTATCTATATCAATATTTCAATTTTTTCTATTTCTCCGGGATCAGTTTTTGTTCAGGATAAAGGGATATACTCTGTGTACCCCTGACAATGTGTAAATAAAATTTCACGATGTCCGGTTGAGTAGTTAAGGCGTGAAAGCGTAACGTACAAACAAACAAACTCACATTCACATTTATAATACATATTAAGTTAGAATTAAGTTATAGGTTGCATTTTTATTCGCACCTCATAGTTACCATCCCAGTTGTTGTACAAAACGATGTCCGGCAGCCAAATGTGTTCAGATGGTACATACAGCATCTCCACTCCGCCGTAGTCATCTGGGTTCCATTGAAGTTTATAATCAAACCATTTCTGAAAACATCAGAGTACATAGTGTAAGCGTTTGATTGCCAGAATTTGACCCTAAATCGTTTTAGGTCTTAATCAGGAGTTTTTAGATGTCTTGAGGGTTTTTACAATATCCAAATTGCCAGTAAACACAGATCTTAATATAAAAAGGAGTGTTAGTTTAAACCCTTGATTCCCGAATTGGTCTATATCGACCCCCAGGGGTCGACGATGACCTGCAAAGGGTCCACGCCAACTGTCCAAAACACATTTGAAGTTAAAAAATTTACATCAACGTTATATTAACTACGCATTGGGGGTCTATCCAAAAGTGAAAAACATTACAAGTGGTCTACAAAAAAATAAAATCGTCAAAAAGGTTTGAGGAGCTGTGGTTTAAATGAACTCAGTGGAGTTTGCTCCCACTCCCAATTAAAATTGTTTCAGTCGCTTCATCTAACGTCTTTGGGCGCCCGATTGGCTCGGGCGATGCCAACCGTCCCTCATGTAGGTACCAAGAGTCCTGAGTTCAATCCCTAGTGAGAGCAATTTATATAAATACCTGATATAAATACATACATACATACACTCACGCCAATATCCCATAAGGGTGGGCAGAGACCACATTACATACTACATACATACATACATACAGTCACGCCTCTTTCCCATTGGGTTAGGCAGAGACCACTTCCTTCCACCTGCTACGATCGTTTGATGTAGCAAAGTGGCTATCCGCAGCCCACATTTCGCCTCCGCGGGCAATGAGACGTGTCGGGTGACAAACCACAACGCCGCT
The DNA here is from genome assembly GCA_017165845.1 of Thaumetopoea pityocampa. Taxonomy (NCBI): domain Eukaryota; kingdom Metazoa; phylum Arthropoda; class Insecta; order Lepidoptera; family Notodontidae; genus Thaumetopoea; species Thaumetopoea pityocampa. The sequence continues at coordinate 56,093 of WUAW01007835.1, read as the reverse complement.
ATTTTATATAATATAAATACTCGTAAAATTATTTAAATAATTTATATAACGTATTTACATAAATACCTAAATACCAATAGGTATTTACGTATTTATGTAAATAGTTCTTTGTCCGGTGCCCGAAATACAAGTAACCAACATTTTCATCATTATCAGCTCGTAGAGGTCCACTACTAGATCTGGATCTCCTCCTTGTAAAGGAGGGGTTTGCCATAACCTCCACGCTTGGCAGGCGTACTGGAGATCGCAGTAGATTGTGACTGAATAGCAGGACAACGCTGCTGCCCATTATCCTTGTATATCCCGTGGCTGGTTCTCACAGCATCCACGGGAGAAGAGATAAAATGACGCTATTGTTATGCCGGCGCCACACAGTACACAACACAGAATACAAGGATACAGCGAATACAATTTTTTTTTAATGATGAATGATTGGATATTTAGAAAAGTGTTCTCTCCTTTTACCACCATCAAAAATAAACCGGTTACCAAATTTATTAGTAACGGTAGAACAAAGAAACATACACATAAAGATATACATAAACTCTGAAATATATATTCGAACCCTATAAACCACGCAACCCCCTTTTCAACGGTCGTGTATAAATAACCATTACATTGAAATACAAAGACTTTTCAAAAAAAAAATAAACGCAGTAAATAAGAGTTCATATCTTCACCTGTTCAACCCATAGATTCGTAGTCATCACTTGATTCTTAAGGTTCACCTCCATTAGCTGTGAAAGCTTGAGCCCCAACCGCACCGTCAGAATGTCGCTCACATTGGTAACAGGCCTTATCAGTCGGTTATAGTTACTCAGTAAGTCGTCATACAACCGCTTTACGTCTGGATTCGCTTCCAATAATTTTACACCTACAAATTTAATTATTAATTAAAAATTGCAAATAGTATAGGTGTTCACAGCAAATTTAAGTCAATATTTATTCTAATATTTTTATTTCTATCATAATTTGCCTATAATTTTTTTCTTGACCGTGATATGTTCATGAAAAAAATAATAATAATAGAGAAATGAGAATATTGCCGTTTGCAGTTATATTCCGAACACAAAAGAAGAGGTATTTTAAAACAAGAAAAAATTAATATAACATCCACTTACCTAAACTCTTCTTAGCAAAGATGAAAATCACAAATAAGATTTCTGGTTTCATGTTTTATATTAATTTCTGCTTTTCCTCTTAAATTATCATGTTTACATATGTCTGGATGCTGTGCAGAGCGTTCAAGATAAGGATTTGATTACCGCGCAGGCGTAATCAATAGTACTCTTAGGACGTTTTGATATTAGTAGGTTGTTACGGATTTGCTACGCGATTTTTAGTGTAACTATTCGTTAAGAGATGGCACCACGAGTACTAAATCATTATTTCGCAACTATAAGATTTATTTAGTGAAGATTTCGCTACGCAAAAATAGCTGATCTTTTTGTTAATAGATGACGTTTTGACGTACGATTATATTATATATAATAATAATTATTTTATTTTCATTAATCTTGGATGCTACTCGTAACATAGTTTTTGTATGATCGAAATAAGCCGTTACCGTGTGTCTTTGGTATTATAATATAGCCACTTTTCCCAGAAAAATCGTGGATATTTTCTTAGATTTTATTATTTCTGATCTATTATTTAATTGTTTGACACTGTATTCCCTTAATTAACCCAGCAAAAGTGCAATTTAGCAATTTTTGTTTTAATTGTAATGAAAAGTGAATTGAAAAATGTTTTATTAAAGTGCTTCGTTTCTTTAGAAAATTATTTAAATAAAGGAACTATTATGCTAATAATATTATTACATTTCAGTTATTATTATTACGTTTCATACGCTCGTTACTGGAAATTCGATTCGTCTACACTCACCACCATAATTTACATAGCTATCCTTAAAAACAAATTCTAGGCATAGGCCTCTTCTGCTGAGGAAAAATAACACTGGCACTTACAATTTGTAAATACGATAAATGCGGTTCAATGTGAAAACCAACTTTTATATTGATTGAATCAAAGGCAACTAAATATTCATTTGTAACAACTACCCATAGGAAGTGCATTACTTTTGTACATACATTAAGGCATTATTCTGGTTTAGACGCTCGAAAAATAAAAGACTTTTTTACGATTTTTTTATAAAAATACAGTTATAGATATTGATATAAGGTTTATTCAAGTCAACAAATATACTTTTGAAAACCTAGAAATCTGTATTTTTTTTTTCAACTTTTTATTTAGAGAACGGATAAACGGAACTGTAGAATGATGAAAAAAAATGCAGCAAAAAAAATGAGGTGCTTTCTTCACTGTTTTTGGCCGAAAAATATAGTAAAAATTTTATTATTATTATAAGTATCCTATAGCATTATTGTTTTATATATTAATTCTGCGCACTGTCTACTGCCNCAACTTTTTATTTAGAGAACGGATAAACGGAACTGTAGAATGATGAAAAAAAATGCAGCAAAAAAAATGAGGTGCTTTCTTCACTGTTTTTGGCCGAAAAATATAGTAAATATTTTATTATTATTATAAGTATCCTATAGCATTATTGTTTTATATATTAATTCTGCGCACTGTCTACTGCCCTATTCATTAGTTTTTATTTTTTCTTCTATTCAAGAAGTTGCCTGGAAGAAATTGCGTCTTCGCGATAAGGCCGCCTTTGTGCATATTTATTGTGTATGTATTGTGATAATTGATTGTTTTTCCTATTTGTATGTGTGTACAATAAAGTTTATTCTATTCTATTCTATTCTAAAAATCAAAAATTTGATTTCGTAATAAAATGTACAAAAACTGTGTAAAGTATGTGGTTAGAATTTAAGGAAGATCGATTCAATGATTCCGGAGATATCACTGCTGCTGATCAAAAAAAATAGTTCTTTAGATAAAAGCGTATGTTTTTTTAAAGAAAAAATCTTACCTAAAGTCAATCAACGTTATGTGCATCATACAAAATCTCTTCAGCTTCGTCAAAATTTTCATTTTCTTCCACTCGAGTTTTTTTATTTTTACTTCTGGCATCTTTGGAAGACTCAGATCTACGGTAATTAGTCAATTGCAGTACCTCTTATCGCGGGTATTGGCGTCTTCGACGTTCATTACTGACTTGACCTACTTCTATATTCACCTCTATGTTCATCGATAAATCGATTCCCATGAAACTTTCGCTTTAGCCGGTTACCCGGACGTTTTGAACTGTTTTTAGTCGATTTTCCATCCATAGCACGATATCAAATAGAGCCAGGTAGAATTCATTTGACCATCGGCCAAAACTCCGAGCACATTTGGGTAGTAAAAGTATCAACGTATAGGTGGTAAAATAATATAATCAGACTGCTCTGATCACTCTAAAAATTTAACACAATATTTTTAAACTTTCGAAATATTCAAAAAAAGAGAATCGATTTATTGAAAACTATAAACCAGAATGATGCCTCACTTCACTTCACTTCCTCTTTCTATTCAGGATAGCTCTTCTCTCAGTGTTTTCAAGGAAAGAGTTAAGGAGCACGTTCTATCAAAAGAATATATGTATGTATGTATTTTAGTATATTTTGGTATTTGTATATGTATGTTTGTGTATGCTTCTGTACCT
>WUAW01007835.1:21232-32356 GCA_017165845.1 Thaumetopoea pityocampa | reverse complement strand
TCTAGGTTATTTTCCCGCTCAAAACGAAAAATAATGTCTTATATCATGCATAATTAACAATACAAACTAGACCTTATTACTTGTTTGTGTAGTTCTATATTCGTGAAATCGTGATAGTAGTTGTTAGATCAGAGGTTCCAAGACTTTTTTTTCTTATAGACCACTTTCAAAATTTAATTGGTTCCGCTGGACCCCCTGAAGCTACATTTCAACCATATTCCCAAAACTCGACAAAAAATGTGAAGATTAGATCTAACTATGGAAATTTGCGTACGCCAACGTAGACCCCCGTCGAGTCTCCCGTGGATCCCTGGGGGTCCATCTGGACCACTTTGGGGACTAAGGTGTTAAATTTTAGATTTGATCGGATATGATTTGGTTTTATAGTTTGTGTTTGTAAAATCCTAATTATTGTGGAGAAGCCGAATTTCTAGAAATCGTGATTTTGGTTGTTAGATTTATAAATTTGGTCGGATACCATTTGATTTCAGTGTTTGTGTTTATCAAATCCTAGTTATTGTAAAATCGATGTTGTTTTGCCATACAGAGCTGATTTTAAAAAATCGATTTTTAAATTCTGATATATCGAAACGAAATTAATATTGACTGAAATCCGATTTCAGATACGATTTGATATATCTAGTAGGAGAGCTGGCACCAATTTGTGGGTAGGTATTTGAGGCAAGCTAAAAACTTGTTCCATACCTCTCCTATTATACCCCAACTTGGAGCTGCAGACCTGGCTACTCACCAGCCAGGTCTACAGCTCAACGCGGCAAGCAAGAACGCAGATAGCTGCCGATAAATGCTCCCTCTCACACTACGGCTTGCCCATAGCGCTACTCACTCGCACCTATACATAATTTGTTAGATCACCTGGCAGGTAGAAAGTCCCACCAAAATGATGTCTTTTTGAGAATCTTATTTTTTAGTTATAAATAATACCCTATTAAAATTTCCAGTTGCCTCAAATACATTTTTTATATTTTTTTGCAAAATATTTTTGCACGCATCTGGCAATGTTAAAACCCCGACTAAATCGTCTGGCTTATTTTTTTTATTCTTTAAACATAAAACTACAACATATAAAAATTGCATATTGCCTCTAACATATTTTTGGAAAAAAGAAATAATAATATTTTTAAAAATTTAGGGGTTCATTTAGCCCCGCTACTCACCAGCCAGATCTGCAGCTTCGAGTTGGGGTATAATAGGAGAGGTATGGAACAAGTTTTCAGCTTGCTTCAAATACCTACCCAAAAATTGGTGCCAGCTCTCGGACTAATCGGTCTCATGCTTATTCGGCATTAATCAATACGGATGCTGATGCTGACGCTAATATTAAAAATAATGCTAAAGTACCACTATTTTTGATGATTGCAACATCTGTAAATGTAAACAAAACGAAATAAAAAAGTTCGTCTGGTTTAATATATACAAAAAAGTTTCTTGGTTGGTGCATTTCCAAGCGGTGTTTTGGCGAACACCTGAGTAAACGTCACTTGAAGTTATTTAAAATATTGTCTTATTTTAACGTTTATTTTAACGTTTTATATTAGTTTTTTATGATGTTTAATATATAAATTTCGTGTTGTTTTGTGTATTTATCGTCAATAATCGTGAACAATAGTGAAACATTAGAAAAAAACTGTGAATGTCATAGCAAAGTGATTGTATCTTTTCAAGGCAATAAGTCTGCGAAAACTCATGCTCAGTTAGTGTAGTAATCGTCGGAGTGACGTCAAAACTCCAAAGAAGCAATAAAATGAGATACACTATATAGCATTTTATAGACTTATGAAAATAATATAACTACGATAGACAAGCCTGTATGGGGTTAGATCCTTTTGCATCCTTTTAACTTCAAAAATAATTTTAGCGTAGCATTATTTGCTCTGTGGTTTGGTGCATTTCTCGGACCAATTATTATTCTTAGGTGCATTTCCTAGCACAGAGTACTTTTTATATACTGAAATTTCCTAGTCTAGGGTTGGTGTGATTGCATGTATTCATACCTGGCGGCAACTCGAGTGAAGCGTCACTTGAAGTTTTAATTTAACGTTTAATATTAGTTTATTGTGATGTTTAATATTTAAATTTGGTGTTGTTTTGTGTATTAATCGTTAATAATCGTGAACAATATTGAATTATTGGAATAAAACTGTGACTAACATAGCAAAGTGACCGTATTTTTTCAAGGCAGGTCTGCGGAAACTCACGCTCAGGCAATGTGGTATTCGTCGGATTGATGTCAAAACTTCCAAGAAGCGATAAAATGAGATACACCGACATTCTCCTGTCTTATAAAAATAATATAACTACTCAAGAGTTGGCAGTATGGCTTTGTTTCTTCGCCAGCAGTTCTATATGAACGAAACAAACTACTACTACTGTGTTGTTCTGTGTTTATACCAAAGAGAAAAATAAAAAATAAAGTGAGAAAGAGTGGGAACTCAGGTAAAAAAATTGCATGTACGGTAAATGCTGCCACTCGGTGCTCGAGGATGAACTAAAGTTGTGAAACCTGTACATAGCTACCTATAGATATACAGGTATCCCGTTATCTGCGCATCTTTCTGTATTAGTTCCTGTTGATTTTGTACTTACCAATTTTTGCTTCGTTTCATGGACTTTATTGCTTGTGATTTGGATTTAGATTGTTTAGTTTCTCTCTAACGACCAAATAATATTTATGGCCTTGAGAAAAGCCACTACATTAGAATCATTTTTAAATAAGTAAGAAAAATTTGTTCAAAAGTGGGTTTTATTGGAAGAGAAAAAAATTATCCACAATTTAAGAAATAAATTAGCAAGTGTTATACCATTTTGAAATCCTTATTAAATGCGCCAACTTTTTTAAAGTTACTTGCCAAACACGCCTAGTACATTTTTTTTCAGTATGGTTAGTTAAAACTGGGCTAAGTAATAATTTTAAATCTTTAGTTAGGCAAAAAGTGACATTTACATCCAAGCTGGAGCAGTTGACTTTAAATTTTAGGTCAGAGTTTAAAGAAGCAGTATTTGGGATTACAAAAAAAAAATCTAAATATCTGTAGTAACAGGAGTAAAAAAGTCATCACAGGTTGTAGTTTTTTTCGATTTTTTTGAAATGTCTATAATTTTTAAAATATGTAACTTAGATTTTTTTATATTTTTCTGACAACTGTTATGCCTGTTACCCAATTCCGGTTTGTCGTTGAGTTTCGGGACATGCTGTATATAGCTTGCTATATATACCGTAGGTATATATAGGTTTTAATTTATACGTACTTATTGGCTACATTAAGATTTCCAACTCAACGAATTTTAACGAATCCAAAACAGTTGAGTAAGAAATTTGTTTTCAACATATGATGAAAAGCAAATCATTTACAAATTGAAAAAAAAAATCTTTATGTATTATTAAGATTAAGACAATATACACATTACACAATATACAAATTACACATTAAACTTTAATATCTAGCTTATTATTAATAACTTTTATTTCAGACAAGTATACATATTTTAATCAATAACAATTTATAAAACTAATGTGAATAACAAGCAAATTACAATATAAAAAAAATGAATAAGTTTTATAATTTTAAATGCATTACTTTGATGAAGAGTCCACTAATTAGTAAAACAACAGTGATCAACTAATAACAATAGAAACTAATACATTGTAAATAAGAACAACAATTAACCATAGNCAACAAGCAAATTACAATATAAAAAAAATGAATAAGTTTTATAATTTTAAATGCATTACTTTGATGAAGAGTCCACTAATTACTAAAACAACAGTGATCAACTAATAACAATAGAAACTAATACATTGTAAATAAGAACAACAATTAACCATAGCGATATTAATAAAACAATAATTTAATTTACATAAAACAATAATTTCAATCACATAAAACGCGTTTGATAAAATCACGAATTACGCAATAACATCCAAAACCCAGAGACACAGACAAAAATTTGTTACTGATTAGTGATTACGCATAAATTATAAAGTTTACACTTTTTGAGAGTTGACCAACCTATTAAATGATATCAAAACAAAGTGACTGTAGCTTCCAAAATTTAATTAGTCCTCAAATCATCAGAGGTCGCTGTCGGTGAATAAAAATGTTATTCCTACTTAGGTAGTTCAATTGTGCCCCCCTGGTTTATAGGTATCTGTTTTATATTGTATCCACAGAGTACCTTATATTGTATCCATACCATCTTTTACTTGCTCAGTGATTGTATCCAGAGAGTAAATTGTATGTATCTCTATCTAGTCTGTGATTGTAATTGATTTTTGCAAATGGCCGCCGGTTTATCGCTACCATCTTTTACATGCTCAGTGATTAAAAACACCTCAAATAATGTCCTCTCAAGAAATGGGTAAGAAATTTATTTATGTTAAAGATATCCATCATCGGTAGGCATGTTTAATGTTGACACTACTGATTATACCCTCCGTAGAGATAAAACTATGAGAACATGTATGTACGAGGAATAGATGAATATGCAAGTATCAGATACAAAACAATTTTAATTTTTGATCTTTCGCCACGATTTCACTTAAAAACGACGTCTGTGAACTGTGCCCAACAAATTAGTATAGCCTTTCTTTATCTCTGGCTCAATGTTGTAAGTTATTTTGGTCATCTGAACCTACCCCAAAAGCTCTAATTGCATCAGGTGCAATAACACCTATCCCTGACATATAAGGGTGAATGTTAGTATGGACTAATAAAATACAATTTTATTTCATTCATACTGTTTTATAAATTTAAATTTATTTTTTACACCGCAACCCATTCAAGCTGTATATAAAAGTTGGCTTACATTAAAAAGTTGTTCTTATAATGATATTGTAATGCAGTTACCTGTTGGGACCTTACATTTATTCAGAGGCCCCTATATTTTTGTTTATAGTCGGTGTGTGGGATTATTTGTAAAAATACTAGATAATTATTTATATGCTTTTTGCATGGTGGTTAATTATAAAATAACACTCAAGATAGATTACTTCTTTAATGGAAAGTGGTTTCTTGGTCTATTATTAGCCTAGAATTATAACAATAAAATTTAGAAAAGCTTTGCTACAAATTAAATTATTGCTAAAATTTAGTACCAATTTTAAGAAGTTTGCATCAACAGCCTAAGAAACATCCATTGCTTGATTTACACATCCTAAAAAGTGTTACATTAATCGGTTTTGGCCTATTGCATTCAATGTTTACCAGCAACTTCAGGTCTGTTAGCAATGTGATGTTTAATATTTTAATTATGTAAAGGAAACATAAAGCCAGTATAACCCTAGTAACCCCTTAACACACAGAGTTTTTGAAAAAACTGTCCAAAAAAAACAATTTTTTTTATGTAAAAAGCACAAGAACATTGTTTTCGCAAAAAATAATTCACGATTATATTCGAGTATTAAAAATTATAGCGGCATAAAATACAACGCCACTCAGATTATCTCGAGTGTGCACAGTTTGGCCTATTTAGGATGCTCGAATTAACTCGAGCATATAAGTTAAGGGTTTAGCCTATGATATGTCACTCCACCACTGAACTTTGTATGCGCCGGCTGCATACTTTCTTTTAAAAATAATTGACCATGTTTTGCTTGAAGTTGCTGCACCCTGTGGTTTATAAGATCTATAGTAAGTGTGGTGGGCTAATCATGGTTTATAACTTGATGTAAAGTTACCATATATGCACAAAATCCTAACAAGGATGTCCTCTCTCTCGTCTCTTCCTAAATCTGAGAATTGAATGGTTTTGATCCCTGGCTATCTTGTCATGATTATTCATATTTTGAAAGACACATAAAACAATAAGACTGTTGGTGTCTCAACAACAATTATAGTTAGTAGAGATTGTAAGAACTCACAGGGATGATCTCAGATGGTAATTAACCATTTTAACAGGGTGGGTAGATGATCATCATTCCTAAAAACCCATATCGTTTTTTTTTTTCTAAAATATTTATATACTTATGTATTTTGACTTGCTGAGCACAAATATAATAGTTAAAACTGGCGGAAATTTGATTTTCAATGTCGAAACACGAAAAAATTACCGAAAAGTTTTTCTAGGTTATTTCAATAATATTGGTCTTAGAAATTATGTTTCCTGCAAAACTTGCAGTTTATTGAAATAACATAGAAACACCTTGTGAAAATCAGTTTTTTGGCAATATTTTCCAGATCTATCCTTGAAAATCCAATTGATACAAAACAAGCCGTAGGAGCTTTTTGGAACTACACCCTAAAAACGTAAATATACAAACAGATTTTCATGAAAAACTATTCCTCAGAAAAATGTATACCACAAAGGGATGCAAAATATGCTGTTCAATTAAACATGTCCTCTTAAAATGATCATAACTCTCGAAAGAAAAATCGTAGATGACCGTTCTAACATGGATTTCAAAGAGGAAGAGTAATACTAGATGATACAATTGCTAAAATAAACTAAAATATTTGTTAGAACTTATACACAATCATAAGTGTCCCAAAATGCCCTTTTTTGAGTACATAAGCTCTAATATCTCAAAGTTTTCACGTAGTGGTCGATTCTGAGCTCGAATGCGCATTAGACTCCGAAAATTACTTGAAAAAGACATCCACCTATCCAAGAACAACCACAATATTTTTTTCGCAGACCTATGTTATAGCTTTTTTCTGTATACAACTATATAGTTGAGTTTTATAATTTGTTACGACCTACCTAAAATTGAAGTAAAATGTTAACAGTGACTTTTTACAATTCATAACTTAAACAAAAACTGTCACCTAATTATGTATTATATAGTTTTTTTTATTTCAGATCCAGCTAATACACGAGATAGATCTCGTTCCCCTCTTCGGAGTCAGTCGCCAACACATACACAAAGGCAGTCACCGAGACGGTCACTAAGCCAGTCGCCGAGACGGTCACTAAGCCAGTCGCCGAGACGGTCACTATGCCAGTCGCCGAGACGGTCACTAAGCCAGTCGCCGAGACATTCACCAAACCAGTCACTAAGCCCATTACCAAACCAGTCGCTAAACCCATTACCAAACCATTCTCCAAGCCCCTTACCAAACCAGTCACCACGCCCATTACGAAGCCAGTCACCTTCAAGTAGTAAAGCAATAACTCAAAAAAATAAAAATTTCAATCTATTGCATTTCAAAAATATACCAAAAAATTGGACAATTGTGAATATTAAAAATTTTATCAAGGCCAACACTGCTCATGAGGTAAGTTTTTGTTGACTAAATTGGTGCCAGAGTGTGTTAAACAAACTTGGGAAAGAAGGCTTTGCTTTTAATCTGCTGCCAAATATTAGTACTCTGAATTCTGCTGTGTTGTGGTTAGATGTTAATCACAATCAGATAGATGCATAACAACTCGGTTCTCAGAAATATATCATATATGATATACACCAACCTCTAAATAATTACAGAAGGATCTGTAGACTTATTTGTGGCAGTACCTACTCAATACCAGATGGGCTACATGCTCATTTGTTAAATATATGATATAAAAAAGATGTATTAACGGAGTACTTTCATTTAATCTACAAAACACACATGTCTTGGAAATCCAGTGTTCAACAGTCAATAAACAATCTTTGTTCTAATATAGAGATAGACATAAATTCCAACTACAGACTACAACCACTATAGATGATTGCGATAGGCTGATAATATTTAAAACATTTTATTTCCAGGTCAATATTGTTTCGAAGCAAACCTTCATTCAAATACTCAAGGATAACCAAAACAATTCAAAGGGGGAATGCGTGATAAAATTTAGAACCCCTAATTTTTGTCGGCATGTATACAAACTATTGTCAGGGTGCTGTTACAAAGGGAAGCGTATTATTATACAAGTGAAATGTGGTAAGTTTTTAGTTTCGCTGTCGTATCACACATGTGTTATTAAATATTTCTTTGATTTAACATGTAATAAAATTTTGTACACCGATAAAATACCGATGTATACGAGTTAAGTAGAGATTATTATATTTATTAAGGATTGACTTTAATACTTATGAGCTATGCTCGGTATTTCCGTGCGAGACAGGATACGTAAGAGATAATCCGCAGAACTAGAATCGCCGAATAGCTCAAACGATTGCAAAACTGAAGTGGCAGTGGGCGCGGCACATGACTCGCAGAACCGATGGACGTTTGGGTCTTAAAATGCTGGAATGGCGACCACGAACCGGAAAGCTTAGTGCGGGTAGACGCCCGACTAGGTGGACCGATGACCTGGTCAGGGTCGCGGACAATCGGTGGATGCAGGCGGCTCATAGCCGCTCATTATGGCTATCATTAGAGGAGTTCTATGTCCAGCAATGGACGTCTGTGGGCTGATATGATGATGATGTTGATGTTGATCCATTAATGAAGACCACATTCTCGAGGCAAAAATTCCTGCAATCCTATTTGAAGCCCAACACTAGAATCTGTATGTGTATTTTGCCATAATAATTATTTTGTAATGACATAACATTCTTAAGAAACGATTGCTCTCTGTCTGTCTATACTATTATAAAATTGTTAAATATCAAATTTTGTAAATCAAAGATATTAAAAAAAACCTACTCAGATCGATTAATTAAGGGGTTCAGAAACCAAATCGGTTGATGTTTGTTTGTTCGAGCTTCACGCAAAAAGCAGCAGATAGATTTTGCTCAAACTATTATAGTCCATTCTGACTTAAATACTGAGACATGTATGTATTCATCAAAATTGGTTCAGTAGAATAGAAAATACAGCTTAATCCCTGTTTTAGTAGCAGCGTTAAGGTACAAGAGCTCAAGTAAAAGTGGTTTTAAGGCATTTTATAAATCTTTTTATAAATCTATGATTTTTTCGGGATTTCCCATGTAGCGGAAAACCGACATTCACGCTGGCAGAGCCGTGGGCAAAATCTGATAGACAATAATAGTGAAAAATGATCTTTTTTCATCTCTATCATTGTAATTATGTTTCAAAATATAATTAAACCTTTTCTGTTCCAGAATCTTCTTTCCCACATATAAAATTTCCAGACTTGACTACTGTTGAGGAAAATATCAAGAACATTAAAAAGGGAATAAATAATAAGCTAACAAGGTTTATAAAAAACGAGTAAGTGTACCTAATATAGTTATTTAGTTATTCAAAAAAGGCCATCTCATAGCCATTCTTTTCTTTATCACATATAAACATGATACAGTTGTGACATATAAACAAATGCTGCACAAAGGTGAGCTTAACTCATATTTGACTTATATACTAGGGAACATTTAAGTACCGACACGAACCGAGTTGAATGTAACTATAACCTTATAAGTTATATAACATTACAGGGTGAACTTTCAACTGGGCATGAATGGCCAAATTCGAAAATATATTCGTGAATAACAATTAATGTTCAAAAATACTAATAATATCATAATATTGTAACAGTTTTAGTTTTTACTTTTTACCAAATTTGTTATTTGAGCTATGAGTAGTAGTATTTTTGAACACTAATTAATTAATTGTACGTGCCTCCCGAAACACGGAGATCTGGGATCTAATAACTTTCTGTAGTAATTATACTTGCTGTGGTATGCGCTGCTTAACCAACAGACTGTCTCAATTGTCAGCCAAGGACCTGTTTCTAACTAGCGCCATCTCTTAGCACGTGCGGGTTAAAAATTTGTATTTATACACTTTGCTAAAACCATCATAACCAAATACTCAACAGGTCGGCATTTAAAATATTATTGTAAAAAAATATATTTTAATTCAATGTTCATATCGTCAGACAAAGACCACCCAGACAAGGGTCTGCGCACATGAATCCAAGGCCAAGACTTGAAAAAGCAGGAAACTCTGATAAATATGAAAGATATGGACTGAGTCTATCCTTCCTCGAATCAATCGGTGTAACACTTCCGTTGTCGAACAAAATATTCGTTGGTAATGTAAGTACATAGACAATTAATTATTGTTACATCTCCAGCATTATCTGACTTTAGTCAGACTCTACAACTTTTCTGGAAGAGATCCAGTAATGGGGTCAGTTCCCGTGACCATAAGACAGCATCCCGCCCTGTCCCTCCGACTAGTATAAATCAGACACTAGCTGGATGTCATTTTTATATACCTTCTTAACCCATTACCCACCAAAATACAAAAACACTTGCACAGGACCGACTGTGACAAGTTGAAGTTTGCAATGATTTAAAACAAAATAACGAGAATTTTACTACTTTCATAGCCTGATATCATTAACAACTATATTTCATTCTGAAGTTGCAGTTATTGAACGACAAAAATTTGAAAATGTGTCCCAATAATGGTACTTTTGCGGATAATGGGTTAAACACAGATCATTATCATCATATCAGCCCACGGACATCCACTGCTGGACATAGGCCTCCTCTAATGATTGCCACAATGAACGGCTATGAGTCGCCTGTATTCACCGGTTGCCCGCGACCAGGTCATCGGTCCACCTAGTCGGGGGTCTACCAGCATTACGCTTTCCGGTTCGGGGTCGCCATTCCAGCACTTTAAGACCCCAGCGTCGATCGGTTCTGCGAGCTATGTGCCCCGCCCACTGCCACTTCATTGGAATCCTTTGAACCACATCGGTAGCTAGTTCTCCTGCGGATTATCTCATTAAGTATCCTGTCTCGCAGGGAAATTCCGGAAATTCCGAGCATAGCTCTCTCCTTTGCTCGCTGCGTGACTTTGAGCTATCTTATGAGGCCCATATACACACAGATAATTTTGACCAAAATCGATCTTAGTCTTGCAATTTTATTGTTTAAATTACTTTACAATTAATCTTAATAATAGACTCCATCCGAGTCAATTCTTTTCATACTACCTCACGAAAGACTAATGACGCAGGGGTATATCTTAAAAAGATTCCCAATCATCTGTGGGGAATACTCGGGTATATGGGACTGCACCTCACAAAAAACCTCCGCGCTTCGATCGTAAGCCCTGTCTAAAACCACTACACCGCCAATGCACATTTTCAAATACATACATATTATAAATAAACTGTTTGACTTAATGACACTTTGCTAAGAATCAACGGACTCATTATGAGACATTATCAAGATTATGTTGCAGACAAAGTAATCGTTTTTTTATA
>WUAW01007825.1:19518-30309 GCA_017165845.1 Thaumetopoea pityocampa | reverse complement strand
AGATTGATGACGTATTGAACGAGTATCTTCTATCTTAATGAACTATATTTCTCATTAATTTACATGAAGTGGAATTACACCAGTTTCCTGAAGAGTGATCAAAATATTCTTTAATTAACACTACTATAAACTTTATATTATTGTCAAATGAATTTNAGATTGATGACGTATTGAACGAGTATCTTCTATCTTAATGAACTATATTTCTCATTAATTTACATGAAGTGAAATTACACCAGTTTCCTGAAGAGTGATCAAAATATTCTTTAATTAACACTACTATAAACTTTATATTATTGTCAAATGAATTCTTGTTTCCGGAATGTTGTATTAGAAAAAAATACTCTAAATTGGAAACTAGAACTTTATGTTAGTTAAAAGATATTTAGAATAATCTTCCAAAAACTGTGTTTGTTTAAGAATTAGTAGTATTTTCAACTTCTTCATCCTGATATGATTAATCTTATCCTTTTTTATTCAATTTTAAATCCTTTAATTGTCGAGTCTTTTAATTGTTATTGTTCAGTTATTAGTTTCAATTCCAATTTGTCATACCATAATAATTAATAATTCCATGATAATTCTGCCAACAACAAGTACGTATAGCAGATATAAGTAGCTTATTAAACGCTAGATAATAATTTATTTATCGGTAAGAGTAGCTATTTTAATAGAGCAGGAAAGATAAAAAGATAAAGGTTAGTAAGACAGATAACACGTGGTTAAACTATTTACCTGCTAAGATCTATATAGAATACATTTAAAACAGACATTTTATACAGTAACATACTTATGTACATAGAAATTAAAAAAAATACACAAAGTAGGTCAGAAGGGGAGGGGTGGCCAGTCATTAGTTACTGATTTGCCAATAAATATAGTTTCTCTGGCTGTAACTCATAGGGCACACATAAATTTGCTGTCAAAATCTTTCCGCTAACGCTTACCACTTTTTTCAATTTCGTGACCATACAAGTTCCTTCTAATGACCGCAGCTGAGTTGCTCCTTACGTGCTTTGTCGGTTGAAGGGCCGACATCCAGGTCAACTCCCTTTGAAACAGCGCTAACATAACTGGTATACTACGACAGGTACTGCTAGAATTATTGAGGACATTTTCTACTGAAATGTATGCAACTAGTTAAAAATTCACCGAATGATAAATTACTTCGTAGTTACTAACAATAAGATGGTTATAATGATCATCATTCTTATCCGGAAACTCTTAAAATACCTAATTTGCCGATAAAATTCAAAGAAATTAGTTAGTCAAGTGTATTTTCACGTTTACTAATTAAGGATGCAAGTCAAGCGATGAGCTTCAATAAAGACTTTCCACAAAGAAAAGACATAAATATTAACATTATTTAAAAGAGAAAAGGTAAAACATTTTTTTTGGTTCCTCTATGTGTGCCAACGGATGAACTTAAAACGCCTGACTGATTGGTGGCCTGCTAATATAAGTCTGCATATAACTCTGTTTATCAAAAAATATGCGACGGACCACTCTGCGAGATAATTTGGA
The DNA here is from genome assembly GCA_017165845.1 of Thaumetopoea pityocampa. Lineage (NCBI taxonomy): Eukaryota > Metazoa > Arthropoda > Insecta > Lepidoptera > Notodontidae > Thaumetopoea > Thaumetopoea pityocampa. The sequence goes on along the minus strand of WUAW01007825.1, from coordinate 28,785 downwards.
AACATGCACTGATAACAGCTAACGATTTCGTAAACCCTGACCCTGAAACCGTAAACTTCGTTCTTGCTGTGAATGTCATTGTCATGAAATTGTCACAGTTATGGTTAAAAACTCTATTGTTTTCAAATGCTTTGATAGTTTCCACCTCATTTAGCTTGGTAGTTTACCTCCATATTGAGACTGACTATCAGCTTGGAAACCGCAGGCTCTTATGTCTCCATGGTGCAGGTGGAATATATCTTAACACGCAATTATTATCGACATCATTTGTCGTGATCTTACAACTGTCAATGTGCTGTTTTAAAGTCAATTGGTCTTCTACGGAATGATGTTCTTGATCTTGGAACATATTCCTTGGAAGATCGGATGACCCCCTACCTAGTACCGTTTGCTACTTGCGTCTATACTGTTCAACGTCTCACCTTCTAAATGCAATAGTTAAATGATATCTTCAATGAAATCTGTCTTGAATCTGCTATTGGCATCTATGGGTATTGGGTTAAAGTTGGCTAACAACTAGGAATTTACTTTTATACAATGATTTATACTTTACTTGTACAGTTAGGTCTTCTGTGAATATTTAAGAAATGCTAATTATATTATATTGAATCAGCTTTTGCCCGCAGCTTTGCCCGCATGAATGTCGGTTTTCCGCTACATGGGAAATCCCGACATAATTATAGATTTATATAAAAACCCTAAGAATCACTTTTATTTGAGCTCTGGTACTTTAACGGCCGCTACTAAAACAGGAATCAAGCTGTATCTTCACTTTTACTGGTCCAGTTTTGATGAAACATGCCGCAGTATTTAAGTCAGAATAGTACCTTTAAGTCTGTAACAGGTAACCAAAATCTACCTGCTGGTTTTTGCGTGAAGCCCGAATAAACAAAAAAACAAACCAAAATTGACGTGTTTGGTTTCAGAAGCCTTTAATTAGTCGATCTGAGTCGTTTGTTTTTAAATATCTTTGATTTTTGAAAATATGAGATTTAACAATATTATAATAGTTATATATTAAATATTAACAATGATATTTAAAGAATGATGATATTGTAAATCTAGCTCTCTATTTGTGTCCACAAACACAAATAAAATGAGTGGTACTATAATGTCGGACTTGTAACTACACAGTGAGATTATATTACTGTAACTACACAGTGAGATTATATTACTGTAAATACACAGTGAGATTATATTACTGTAACTACACAGTGAGATTATATTACTGTAACTACAGAGTGAGATTATATTACGGATCTTTGCTTATACCTACTGTAGATATGTGTCTATTATATTTTAATTTCTGTTTTTTCCTTCTCTCATTTCATTTCTGGCTTTATCTCTTTTGTTTATTTCGTATTAAATGTCAACAACTATATTTGATTCTGATTCGATTTCAAATTACTAAGATTTAGGTTGAACTAGTTTGGGAAGAAATATACTTTTTTTTAATTTTTATTGATCAAATGTTAAACTTATTCAATCTTTTCAAAAATGAATGACTCAGTGTTCTTAAATATGGTACATTATATAAATATTGGATTAAATTATGAATATAAGCGAATACACGACTTACGGCTAGTGTTCTTCACATTGTAAGACCATCCATTAAGCTAACATTTTCAATCATACCGATACACAATCTGTTGGATGTCGAACAAAATTATTATTGGGCATCAAACGTGACAAATGCTTGCGCTCTCGAAAGGGATCGTACCATACAGATAGTGGTGGAGTGTTTCTGATTAGTTTATCACGATGACGGTAATCTTATGAGAGCTTTGTTTTATGTTGATCATTTTGTAGTTTGTGAGTCATTATTTTGCCGTGAACAACAAACAGTTAATTTAGTAGCACACATATGTTAAAATCGTTATATTGCTACGGAGCAAGCAGATTACAGAAATAATTTAATGAATCCAGTTTGTGAACAATTTCACGTGCATCACATTTGTATACGAATATGTGACGTAGTACTTCAACAGTGGGTATATTATCCTATATTTGCGTATGTTCATGTGTTCACTAACAAAACAGTACTAAACTTTGAGAATTAACACAAGTTTTGAAACGAATAAAGTGCGTGAACTTTATCTCGTTCACGCATATGTGCTCATATGCCTTACTCATATTTACTCATTATATTCTTTTCAACAGACAACTTTCACTAATACGAATGTTTGAGAATCGATTATCTATTTACAGAGGTTTCAGTTGCCAAACCATTACAGCAAATTAAAAAAATATAGCTTGGTTTGGCTATTTCTTTTTCCGATTGAGGAATAATGATATAAAGCAAATTTGAGTTGAGAAATATTGAATAAAGCGAGATAATAGTACGTACGTAGTTACGGTAATAGAACTTAACTAAATTTGAGTTTATTTGAGCTTTACGCGAAAACTAGCGAGTAGATTTTGGTCAAACTGTTACAGTCTATTCCACTTAAATACTGCGGTATATTTTATCAAAATCGGTCCAGTAGATTGAATATACAGCTTGATCCCTCTTTTAGTAGCTGTTGTTAAGGTACGAGAGCTGAAGTAGAAGTGATTATTAGACTTTTTATGTAAATCCTATGATTGTTTCGGGATGTTCCATATAGCAGAAAACGCACATACACGCGGGTGAAGCCACGGGCAAAAGCTAAATAAATAATAATAGAAAGTTTCAAACCCAAAAACCGTTAAGAAATCCATGAGCAAATACTCCACCTGCACCTAATCTCGTGTCCCTGTCTGTCTGTTTGTTTGTCCCATCTGTTTGTACATCGCATTGTTCATCTGTGTACACCGCATGTATGTATGTACATACCACCCATCCACTATATCCCGTGGTTTTATGTTCCTTACCGTGCGTCATTTCACAAAGAAACCTGTACTTTATTCCTTTCCGATAAAGTTCTGATTACAGGAAGCGATAAAGCAAATTGGGAGAGATGCCAGGTCAAAATATGTAGGGTGGTTAGTATTTATAAGAATACATTTGTTTCCTGCATTGTTCCTGATAAGATATATGTGTTTTGAAGCTTCGTTCGGTACATCTTGAACGATAAGGTTTGATAGTTTACGTTTAAAATTGTTTCGTTTGAACATGGAGAAAGTAATTACATAAATAAATATTGCGGTCACATTTTTTTCTCACACGCATCGATCTAGTCCCAAATTAGGATTCTTTGTATCTTAGGTGCTAGACAAAGATATACATACCTACTTATATGAATAAATACTAACAAATATATAGATAACATCCATGACTCGGGTAGAAAAATAATTAGTGACGCGATAAGTTAAAACGTAAGGCATGAAGATTTTATAGTAATATAATAATACTATATATAATAATAAAACATATAATAATACTAATATATAATAATACGAGTATATAATAATACTAGGTTTTGACTGCGGCTCCGCCAGCGTTAATATCGATTTTTCGCTACATTGGAAATCCCAAAACAGAGTAGATTTACACGAAAAGCCATAAACCACTTTTACTGAGCTCTCGTACTTAACGGCGGCTACCAAACCAGGGTTCAAGCTGTATCTTCAATTCTACTGGACTGATTTTGATGAAACATGCCGCAGTATTTAAGTAGGAATAGTACCTTTAAGACTGTAATAGTTTGATTAAAATCTACTCGTTGGCTTATATACACATTGTGTAGGAAGTTTAAATAAATATATTAATATATTATATCCAGTCCCAAATTAGGACTCCCTGTATCTTGGGCACTAGACGACGATATACATACTTATATAAATAAATGCAAATACATAATATATAGATAAACATTCATGACTTGAGTATAAACATCCGTGCTCATCATACAATTTCTCCCTACCTGGATTCGAACCCGGGAGCAATTGGCATTGAAAGCAGGGTCACTTCAACGAAACCGTCATATCAATGTCGGGACGTTATATACATATGTATATACGCTAAGTCGCTATCAAACTTCGTTAGCATGATTCAGACTTCTATGTATTTTTTTGTTTTAACAAAAGACAACTCCTGCACTAGGATTAATTTCTGTGTCGCGGGAACTTTACAAACATTCAAATAACGGAAACACAGAGTCTGGGNNNNATTTGTGGATTACACAAAGTTGTTGTCCCGTGTGAGGATCGAACCCACAACACTCGACAGCGCAGTGGATGTTTAAACCACTGCGCCATCCGTGCAGTCAATGTCGTCACTCAAGAGCTGCCCAATCTGTTGGGGATGCGTGGTAATGGTGCCGATTCTGTTGTACAGAAATAAACTAAATTGGTCCCTTTCTATCTTTTTCTAATGTCAAACGTCAAAACGAGATAGTAAACATTTATAGCGAGTACCTACGTTTCTTTCAAATGGTTCAAATAAATGTTGCGTTTTTGCATATCTTTAGTCCGTGTGTTCCGAAATCGCGCCTAAATCTTTTAATTTTGACGTTCCTAAACGAAACTGACAGCACCAAAATTGTAGCTATCTCGTTTGGGCGTTTGACATTAGAAAAAGATAGGGAGGGACCAAATTTAGTTTTGTTACAACAGTATCGGCACAAATATGTAGCGAAGTAAGTCGCTACATGTTCACTAAAATACCCTTAAAAGGCGATATATCCACCCCGCTGGCTCACCTTCTGTGACCTTATTTATCCTATGCAAAAGAAAACCATCGATTTCCCATAAAACCTCACTTTACTGCGTGTGTTAAGTTTTGTTTATGGCGTAGCTATTATTCATGAAATGATTTAGCTTGGCAACTTCACATTATTCCTTCATATTGTTTTTATTGCGAACTTTCCTGCCTTTGTTTCTTCAACTAGATTAATCAAAAATCCGCCAATTGCATGTCGGGTCACGTGATTCCGTGATTTAGCGTGTTAATATATCATCATCGTCAGCTCTTGGAATTCCACTGCTAAACATAGAACTCCTCCTTAAAAGGGGAGTGGTATCTATTTATCTATTATAACTATTAAAAAATTGTGTAATGTCATTGTCTGTAAGTTAAATATATTTCAAAATATTTAACTCGATCGACTAAGGGCTTCTGAAATCGCAATCATCTTTTGTCTTTCTTCGCGTCGAATTGTTTATTTGAGCTTTACACTGTTGTAGTCAAAAGTAATATTTCAAATTAAATACTATAGTATGTTACGTCAAAATTTTCAAATAAAACTGAAGATATAACCTGTGCTTCATTTCAATAGCCGCCATTATGTTACGAGAGATCAAATAAGAATGTTATTTGCGCGTTTGTGTATATTTTATAATTAATTTCGTCGTCTTCCATTTAATGAGAAAATCAATATTCACGCCTTTTATAATAGTTTTACAGTAGTATAGATAGATTAAAACTTAGTTATATATGAATATCTAAGACATCATTCACGAATATCATATAAAGTTAGCCCCTTTTGCAGCAGTTTTTGTTCAGCAGTGGACAGCTATGGGCTGAAATGATGATGATGTGTGATAGCCCCTTTTGGGTCTCAAAAACAGGATTTATTGATTCAAAAGGTAGACTCGTCACCAATGAAGCCAATCAGTCGTTAGTTATGCGTTGCTTATCGAGTGAACAAACTGAGGAATGTAGGTCGACCTTCTGCTTAGAACTGCCTCCTCCTCCTAAAGCTATTAACGAACTTAGCGTAGCAGGAATATTGCTCGACCTTCCTAACACCGCCCCCAACAGCGACAAATCGATATCCACACACGAACATTCGATTCTTCATCGTAGCTCTTTCACCTTGAGTACAAAGCACCACATAAATTAATAAACGTATTTCATTGTTTGGCCACACAATAGATTTTAACAAGCCGTAATGGGCCCAATTATGGGCACCGTGGAATTTCATTAAGTCCCCGTGACCTGGAGCTCTCGTTGTAAATAGGCCCGGAGATGGCCTATTAAAATAATTATTAAAATAGTTTTGGGGTATTATTAGTGTTTTGCCTCACTTTATCAATTTCGACCCCTACCACGCCTTCCGGTACTGAGTTGCCATTCCATTACGTAAAAGCCTCAACATCTATCGGTTTTGTGAGCTTCATGAGCTATCCATTACCACTGAGCTTCACAAACCTTTATTACTTCGACTTTACTACTCATTTCTGCTCATTCAAAGTACGTGAATTGATTTTACGTGAATTATCGGTATTATCACAATAATTTATATTGTTCAATTATTTATTAATATATATCAGTATATTTTATTTTTTATGTATGTATTAGTATTTTACATATTTATTTTATTTTTATTCCTCTAGATTCCATTTATTGTTGTATCTACTTCGTTATCTTTGCACTACCTAAAGGTTGACTGGTGGAGCATTGGCATTAAACCTATCTTTACATACATATGGTATATAACGTATGAAGTGTAAATAAATAAGTTTCGGGTTCTCACAAAAAAACTCTGATAATAGCTCTCTTCATTGATCACTGGGTGACATCGAGCTTTCTTATGAGGTCCATAGTTGGTGTCATATCTCAGATCCGTAGATCATCAAGGGTTAATGCTAACATATTCAATATCACGTTCCTAAGGCATTGCGGTATTTTTGGACAACATGATAGCAAATAGTTGCCAACGGTTTTGGTGGATTAAACTAATCTCTTTCTCGAAGTTGGATTTAACTTGTTGGACTATGTGTCTCAGGTATACGTAATTTGTCGCAAATTCAAGAATAGAATTATTCAAAACTTTTGAGTACAGTGGTACATATGTGGTATGTATGTACCACTGTAACTTATGGTATCATAAGTTTTGTTTTCTTCACATTTATTTTAAGGCCCAACTGCTGAAATACTCTCTTGAATCATCATCAGAAATTCCGTCTTTAGCTTTATATCGTTGGCAAGATGAGATATATATTCGCCAGAAGCATAAAGATATCCTGTAGTTTCAGAGCAATGATGCCTGCTTGCCTTATTGCACGCAGTATTTGATCGCTTTTGAATTTTGGCCTTATATACGAATGATACTGTGGCGTTTTCGTACAAACTTCTTAGTACTTCGACGTACAGATAATTATAAAGAGAACGAAGTCTAAATCTCAATCGGATCAAATGACTTCTCATAGTCCACAAACCTTAGCATAAGGGCAGGTGAACTTTATAGCAAATCTTAATAAGATAATGAGTTTTTCTTTTTTCATTTCAGTAACTTCGATTGCAAATGCAATAATCACAATGACATTCATGACTTTCTCAAAACTGTAAGCAATATTTTATTAAAATCATATCAATAACCATTTAGCAGTTTTCGTACTAAAGTTGTATGCATACCAAAACATACATATGTACATCTTTATCTTTAGTTTTTCTTTCTTTAGTGGACCATATATTTGATGGTTATTGAATAAATGGCTTATAATTTAAATTATGCCCCTAAATTGTACAGTTTTTCTATGTTATGAAAGAATTCTAAATATTTTTCGGAATAAAAAGTGGTCTAGATTACTCCTGTTCTTCATTCACCAATGAAAATTCCATCATAATTGGTTCTACCGTTTCAGAAATTAACCCGAACAAGCAAACAGGAAAAAAATCGCGTATTTTTGATTTTGTATATATTTATTCCGACTTTGTCAGGGTTCATCTGTTATGCTCTTTAGCAGACGATATGGTTGTGAGCCGGTTGTGACTGGCAACCTGTTATTGTGTGTTCATATACTACCATCTACATTAAAAACTATCACCTAAATGTAGAAAGGTCTATTCAATGCCAGGATAATACTAAAGATAAAATATATTTTATCTTTTAAAATATATTTTATCTTTAGTATTACACTTTATATATATACACTTACACTTTATTTAACACTTTTTGTTCTAGTCTCATAAAAGTGTTTGCAATGTTTTCGTTAAAGTATGTGGCGGTATTTTTTCTCTTGGCATGAAACTTAATTAAATTTATACAATACAGCGCTCGCCTCCTAAACTATCACTAAAGAAGGACCGTAATTTACGCGACTTCGATATTACGCCATTGTTACCGATATGTGCTATGATTTTTCTTCACAGTAAGTGCCGTGAAGGGACAAGAAAAGTAAAATTATTCTTGCCATCTAGCTGTTACATCCAGGGTATTTTTTAAGGATACTTAGCTGCTTTTATAGGTTTTTTATAGTAAACATTAATTTATAGTTACAGTATGTTCGGGTAACTTCGGACATGGGGCAAGTTTGGCTAAGGTCCTTTATTTTAAGATCTTCCCTAGATTATAAGATAGAGGACCATATCCATTAATGATCGTAGAGCAATAATGTTATACCTTCTTCACAGAGCAATCTTTTTGATAAATTTAGGTCATCGATCTCAATAAATATTACAAGGTAGAGCTACTCTGCTACATTGAACGATCATAGCAGGTGGAAAGAAGTGGTATCTGCCTACCCCATTGGGAAAGAGGCGTGACTGTATGTATGTATGTAGTATATACTATGGTCTCTGCCCTTATGGGATATCGGCGTGAGTGTATGTATGTATGTCATTCATCGCATATACCGACACACACGCATACAGCGAACGCATCTAGCTCAATCGTTTGCCTCTAATCTATATTCCTACTTATTTATCTATACTATTATAAAATTGTTAAATGTCAAATTTTCAAAAATCAAAGGTATTAAAAAAAACTACTCAGATCGACTAATTAAGGGCTTCTGAAACCAAATCTATCGATGTTTGTTTGTTTGTTCAAGCTTCACACGAAAACCAGCGGGTAGATTTTAGTCAAACTATTACAGTCTTTAAGATACTATTCCGACTTAAATACCGCGGTACGTTTCATCAAAATCGGTCCCGTAGAATTGAAGTTACAGATTGATCCCTGTTTTAAGGTACGAGAGGTCAAGTAAAAGTGGTTCTATGGCTTTTTATATAAATCAATGATTGTGTCGGGATTTCCCATGTAGTGGAAAACCGACATTGACGCGGTCGGAGCCGCGGGCAAAAGCTAATCATTAATATGGTATCACCAGGGCGGTGCGGCCTTCAGCGTTATTGATGGACTGACTGAGAAACCGGAAAGTGAGTATGCACGTAGAGGAAAGTTCTGTGAGAGAATGAGTATAATTGTTATACCATTCTAGTTCTGCCGACCGATTTGTAAAAGGCCGTTAAGTGAATAAACCTAAATAAAGAAATAATGTCTCTGCGCACTGAGAAGACATACGGCTGTATTTAATAGACCAAGTTACTTGTTTGTTGTTAAGCTTTCATTTTATGAGTGTTGTGAGTGCTAAGTTTAATAATATTGTTTTAAATTAAGT
>WUAW01007824.1:9230-27649 GCA_017165845.1 Thaumetopoea pityocampa | reverse complement strand
GTCCTCATACATAGCTTCCACCTCATCATCTGTGTGCGTCGTAGTTGGGGCGTATACCTGTATAACTTTCACCGAATACCGCTTGGATACTCTGAGTATAAGGCACGCTATCCTACTCGACACACTTCCGATGAAGACAATGTTGTTCATGAGAGTCTTGTGGACGATAAACCCAACACCACCTTGAGTCTGGGTTTCGTTTCGAGTTTTCCTTCTTTTGCACTGATTCATGTTGTGCATTATTCTGGTCGACTATTATTAATTAATTACAATAGTATCATAATCTACCGTATATATCAACCACATCTTTATGATTATCAATTACAATGAAATATTGATACTAAATTACGGGTATCGTACTAAATCTTTGTTCATATATAGTTACTTGTACCGCTGGGGTTACAAACTTGAAATTTTGACAGATGATACATTTTATGAGGATTTTTGGAAATTTTATAGGAGGTTGTATGGAAGTCCGTCATTTTTAAAGTAAGAAGAGCGAAATGTACCTACTTCTGGTTAGAAATACACGTACACGTATATCGACGTTTTTCAAAACGAAGCCGCGGGTAACTGCTAGTACATTACACACATACATAATTTAAAAAATCTTTTGCTATAAAATAAATTCAGTTTATATTTTTATATACATGAATGAAACAAAAACAAAATGTTAGCTCGAGCTCGTTAACACATCACTGAAACCCGCATCCAAATCGATTCAGCCGTTATGTACATTAGCGTGAATATATTATTATATTTATAGAATAAATACCGAATATTTTATTATATTTATAGAATAAATACCGGACGGGGTCGATGACATCAAAGATCTAGAGTGAGCGTAGCATATGATATGAGAGTGACTCTGTTAGGGCGACATATGGCCAAAAGTGGTTAAGGTCTGAGTGCTGGGTTTGTTTTAAGACACACTTGCATGGCGTATATAATAAGCATCCATTATTGAAGTATCTACTTCAATTTAAAATAGGCATTGAATAGGCAGTAACATTATCTACGTTATAAGCTATAATTACTATGTCACGTCGGCATAATGGGGTCACTTCATGTCGTCCCGTGGATGCAGCGAAAATCAATTAAAGATGTACCATAACAGGATAAGGGGCAGCGGCGTTATTCTATTATTCAACTAAAATCTCCTGAGATTTCTAAGACGCCCGCCAAGCGTGAGATTATGGCAAATACTTAAGGATATATCCTATATCCAAGAGTGGACTTCCAGTGCTGATGATGATGATGGAGCTATAAATGAATGCTGAACCAGCAGTAATAGTGTCCACATTGCTACTGCCTTTATGCAGCATCTTAAATCTAATACATTAAGCAAATCCTTGGTGGTTCAATTCAGTACGGGTGAACTTTCTTTGTTTACCATTTCCATATTAGTAAAGTCTTTTGCAGCATCCTTCCCAAGAGCAGAGGCTGTTTCTTTAATACCCATATCACCATCATCAATCAATCTACCACCCCACTACAGGGCATGGGACTCTTCCAGAAGTTATGATAAGACACCATGCTGACCTAATATGGTTTTACGGTATTTAGAAAAAACTTTCAAGCTCTATTTAATCTGTCAAAGAATCTAACATATACAACAAAAGTATGAGAGCCATTACGTCACAGACTTCAGTGAAAGAGTATTCTATTATACAAAAAAACTTATTTTTGTAGAGACAGACAAAAATGTCATACATACATACACTCATACCGATACCCCATAAGGGTAAGTAGAGACAACTGTTTGCTGCATACCACAATTCTGATACACCTCTCTCGCCTCATCCACATTCATACATCTTTTCATACATTTTCATTGATTAAGGGTGACCTATTTTAAACAAGTTGTTGAGTTGATTTGATCAAATAGGTTTTCCTGGGCACCCTCTTTCATCATTCGAATCTCACACATCCTTTCTAAATGACCAAACCATTTGAGCATGAAAATGTTATATAGGTATTATCATATGTGATGATAATAAACAAGTATTAGTGCTCTTGCAGATTTACAATGATTGATTCTATCTGTATGTATAATTATTATTCTTATAAAATACATTATTTCCTACTCATTATTACATTCAGACAACATTGTCCAACCTATTACAAAACATAGACTACTTCAAATACCCACTCAGTCTAAAGCATTGGTTTATGGTTCAAATCAATATTTAATACCCAGTTTTTTAAGGTCACACCACAATTTGTAATAAAAAGTTGTACATACTACGTAAGTTAATGTAATACTTTAATTTTACCATAAGTCTATATCAGGAAACCAACAAATTAGAAGTATACCTCATACCAACTGAGGGATGGCAACTGAGACATGGTAGATGTTGATTAAGAATTAGGCAACACCAACTTTTGAATTGACTGCTTAGTAAATAATGCCCATTTCATACAAATTATTAGTGTTAATAATTATTTAGCATTGTTATGATTAATTTGTAGTTATAAATTTTGCAGTTTTTTTAATATTAAAAAGAAACATTTTCATAGCATTACTCCACTTTGTGCCGTAGTGCTGTCATAATAATTTAATCTCTCCATCTGTTCCCATGCATGCTGTGTGAACCAGCTTAATACATAACCACTGTTTACTACATTTCCATGTTGCAGTAGTTGCCAAGCATGGAGACTATGGCAAATACTTCCCTTTTATATACAGTCATGCCCCTTTCCCATTGAGGTAGACAGAAACTACTTCTTTTCACTGGCTATGATCCTGACATATATCTTTCGCTTCTTTCATCACACTTTCATACAAGCTCATCGGTTACGTTTACTCCTAAACTGGCCTTTCTTCAACACAACTTCGATTTGGTGATGATATGTTCAACCCTTATCGATTTGTCTATTCAGAATTGTCTTATAAATCTGCTTTGTCAATATTCTTTCATCCAGCATCTCTGTGTTCGAACCATCTAAACATTCCTTTCTCTATCTTTGTCACTACACCTTCTTCCATACCAAAAATTTTCCTTATCTCACTATTCCTCTTTTTATCCATCAAACTCACTTCAGCTATCCTTCTCAAATTTATAATCTCAACAGCATTTTTTTTTGCTTTTATGGAGGAGGCCCATATCGAGCAGTGAATTTCCATGGACTAGTAATGATGGTGATGACTCCATCTCCACCCATAGATGCTACCAGAACCGGCTGAGGGGAGGGGTGCGGCACTAAAATTAACAGCAACATTATATTGCTATTTGAACAACATTAACTACAACCTCTATGTATGAAATAAGTAAGCCTGCTAAGTATGAAGGTTTATAGAGGGAGCTCATATCCAGATGCAAGATTCAACAGACTGTTGAAAAAATCCCCCCAAGTATAGTTTAATGATAATTGACACCTAGTAATTAGGATAGGGATAATAATTTTATTATCATCTAACTTTTGGTTGGCCTGCAACCCCAATCATAATGAGGTTTTATAATAACAGTCGTATTCTAGACCCTTCCCCTCCTAGTGTTATTAATCTCAGCATTTGTTGCCAGGGTCCCAATTTTCTCTAATTTACTTAATCTACAACCTTTTATTCAGTATCTAGGCTATAAGTAATTATAATAAAATTATACTAATTATGGTTCCTTACCTTACGTAAAGAACAGAAGTACCACTGACAATTCTCTTCCACCCCAATGGCACTGTTATAATCTGTGAAGGTTCAGTTTGCACAGTCCTAGAGCTAAGCTCTGAATTGTCGGGTGAATGAGGGAGGATACCAGTGCCCGCCGGTAACACCGCTAGCACCACACCATCTGCTGTCCGCACCAGCTGTGGTGCACTCCCACTGTCACCTTCACTAATACCTCTACTCACACCAACTTGCTGATTCAGTATACTTATACTTTGATTCACTATTGACTGATGTGATACACTTTGTTCTAAGAATTGATAGTTCACAAAACTTTTGCCCACTGATAACTCTCTTTCACCACCATTAGATCCCTCAGAACCACTTTGTAGCGTAATATTTTCACAGTACTGATTCTGTCCATGACGTAATGCAACAGACTGCATAGATGTCATAGTATTTTCAGAGTTTACGGGACCCGAACATCTTGCCTGATATGCAGCCACATCCAGAGTTTCTACCGGTAACCTTGTATGAAAACTATCAGTGCTATGAAATTCTGCTTCTACCAGATCTGAGCAGTCTTGTTTCACACTCAAATTACCCTGTCTATCATGCCTATTATCATCAATTTTTATATTGGTATCTTTAGAAAATTGTGGGACCGGATAAAATTCTGGTCTTTGAATATCATCAGAAGACCCAAAAGTACTAAGTTTGCAATCACTATTATTAAGTGGTTTATAAAAAATTGTGTTGGGCGGGCTTCTCTGTTCACTCGTATCGTGCGGCCTGTACACGTTCCTGGGAGGGTTAAGGTGGTGTAAGTGATCAGGGAGGTAGAGGGCATCGTGCGGCGGCGGCTCGTGGGCCGGGGCGGCGGGCTCTAGCTGGCGCGAGTCTGCCACGTACACCAACACACGCGGCGCCCCCGGCCCGCCCGCTCGCGACGTGCCCACACTCGCGGGCTTGCTTGACATCGCGCACGAACATCACACGCCGCGAAACTCGGCTGCTCACTAGCTGAACGCGCCGCAACGCGACCCACTGTTGGACGCGACCAGACTCCACCTGGCATCGCTTTCGAGCCCGTTATCATCGCACGGGGCTCTTCTCGTCGCTATTCTCTCGACCATTATTGACTGTTCGTTTTTTATATACGGGAGTCATGAATCCCACTCAAATTGTTTTATGACACACAAACAACCGACTAATAATTTTATGGCGGGGCTCTTTTCGGTTCCATTGTAAAATTTATGACACCTTGTAAAAACGGGCAAACCTGGTTTCAATATTACAGTATTTTATTCTTTGGTTCGGTTAAAACACATACTGACACAATTCCGAGATGTCTAGAAAAAGGTCACTGAACAAAATCCGTTTACTTCATATTTTATTAGTTTCACAACTGTCCAGTCCACCTTTAGACCAGAAATAAAAATTAATTTTCACCAAGATTCACTTCCACTAAACACAAAACCAATTTATCACGATCAAAATCCGATGCTTACAAAGTGAAACCCTCGATTAACGAATGAAAGAAAAGGACTTGGAGGTAAACGGTACGACATGATAGATATACATAAAAAAACTACAATCCCCTTCTTACTTTCGCCCTAATAAGATACCAAGTGGAACAGGGACAAACATTACTCGTACACATGCGTGACATCTATTGCCATGTTTGAAGATTAATTTTCGTTACTGTTTTACCGACGTACTGAAAATTAGAAGTGGCATACCAAAGATAAAAAACTTAGTGTAGACTGACGATAAAATTTTTTAGACAGTGTAAGAATACTAAAAAATATACATTACCACGGTCCCTACCGCATGTACCGTTTTCGGTATACACTAAATTACATTTGTACGCCAACTTGATTTTTTTATTAAAATGTTTTCATCTAGAATTTTATGGCTAGTAACATTGTTTTATGTGATGCTTACAACACATTTATGAGTCGTGTACTGATAACGGTACACGCAGCGGTACAGTAATGGTAATTAGTGATTAGTGTACATTTCAGTCTTTATCTGTTCGGTTTGCAGTTTGCATTTAAGAGAAGTTGCAATATTTGAATTACCAGAATAAAATAAAAATAGTGGTAGAATTATTAAAAAGTTATATCGTCCGTGGACATATCTGACAAAAAGTCTGCGTATTATTCCGCGCTAAGAAAAACTTTAAAGTGGTATCGAAAATTGCCTTTTGAATTTTTATTGAATATGGCAGTTGTAAATGCGTTGATATTGTATAATACAAAAAACAACATTCCAGTTTCTTTTTTACAATACTGAAAGGAATTGATTTTATGCATATACATACATACACTCACGCCGATATCCTATAAGGGTAGGCAGAGACCATAGTACATACTACATACATATAGTCACGCCTTTCTCCCATTGGGGTAAGCAGAGACCACCTCCTTCCATCTGCTACGATCGTTTAATGAGCAAAGTGGATATCCGCAGCCCGCAGTTCGCCCCCGTGGGCAACGAGACGTGTCGGGTGGCGAACCACGACGCCGCCATTTTATGAGGTTCAAAAGTGACTAAACTGCCTCATTGCGTACCCACGGTTTAGTGGAAAGGACAGGAAAAAGGATGAGGTTGGAAAGGTATATTGAACAAGGAATATGGAACTTGGGAAAAGGACTATAGGGTATAGGATACTACTATCTCGAAAGGAGTAGGAAGAGACAGTAGTAGCTTGGAAGGTCGGGGTCACTTACCCGTATACTTAAGTCTATTTGCCGGACAGGCTAAAAGACCAAGTACTCCCTGACCTGAATTGATTTTATGTTTATGTAATACAATGTATTATTTGTACATTACCACGATTAGATGTACACTTGAGAATTATAAAAAGATAGTGGCATACCAGCAAAAAGGTACCGCTGCAAATCTTGCCATACAGAATGTGTGAAAAATCATAATAGTGAAATCGCGCGAAATACCACAAAAAGAGTAACGACGTTTGGTAACCATTGCCCTAATAAACCGTACTTATGCATCCAATGATTTTACAAACTTAATCGCTTTATGAAAAAGTAAGCCAAATATAGGACATACCTTTTTATTTCATATTTTTTGTACATCATTTTTATTTCAATTATCAAAATTAAATAAAATATGTTTTTATGATTATTTTATGCTCTTTCTCGTATAAATATTTATCAAATGAATATAATATATATTCTCTCAAAAACAAGAAAAAAGTACATACTTATAAAAAATATTTAACTTTTTACCGTATATCGAAAATGGTAAACGTGGGCTAGAAATGACACTCCCACATAAACAGCATAGCAAGGAATTTGTTAACGTCTCTATATTTTAATTTTTTATTATTTTCATTGTTCTACTGAAATGTATTCTACCTACATCTGTAAATACATTAATTTACAATTGGGATTATTTATATACGGGTTGACGCCCGTAGGCTGCGGTAACCCCTTACCATCGGACGGACCGCAAGCCCATTTACCACCATAGTGGTACAAAGAACAATTATGAGAATCATGAATAATTAAAATTAATTTAAATACTTTTAAATTTTAAATTGGTTGAGTTTATAGCCTAGATAATTTGCAAATAATAATTTATAGTATAATAATCAGTATTAGAGTCAATCATTAATTTAAAGGGTTACCTCCTCTAAATTTGAAGACCTAACCATTTTAACTAATTCTTTTATCATATGAAAACACATACACCCACTTTAATAAAACTAGTTGAAGTGAGATCCACGCTTCAAAAATAAGGCTTTAAATAAAATAAAAACTATGCTTAGTTGCAGTTTTAGCAGCAATCTAAACGAGACGTCACTTAAAGTTTTATTTAGTATTTAATGTTTAATATTAATTTGTGTTGTTTTGTCTATCACTCGTCAGTTACCGTTAACAATATTGAAATATTAATATAAAACCGTGACTAACAAAAGGATGATTTTTCTCAGACAACAGGCCTGTCAGTAAGAAAACATTTTTTTTCTTATTTAGAAGATTTTCAGAATGGCTAAGGACCTTTAATTTCGTTGAACAGTAACACCAAATAGAGTAACACTGACTGTTTTTCAAGTTTTCAAACTCAAAAGAACGAGGTATCCAGGGCCGTCAAACCTATTATAAAAAAACATTGTTTTTTATTTTAAATTTCAATAGGAGTTTTGGCGGCAACCCGAATAAAGCGTCATTTGACGTTTTTTTTAACGTTTTATATTATTTCTTTGTGATGTTTAATATATAAATTTGGTGTCGTTTTGTCTATTAATCGTCAATAATCGTGATCAATATTGAAACATTGGTATAAAACTGTGACTAACATAGCAAAATGACCGTATTTTTTCAAGACAATAAGTTTGCGGAAACTCATGCTAAGTCAGTGTGGTAATCGTCGGAGTGACGTCTACACTCCCAAGAAACAATAAAATGAGATACACCATTACTTACCACATTATATAGACTTATGAAAATAATATAATTAAGACAGACAAGGCTGTATGGACTTAGATCCTTTTGCCTCCTCTTTAAAAGGGAAAACTTGAAAAAATTTAGCTATAACCTATAAACTCCATCATTTAGGTTAAAATAAATTATTTAGTGTACGATACGTACATTATTTATGATATAGCCTTCAATAAAAAAAAATTGGTGTATAAACTATAACTAAAGAAAACATGAAACGAAAAAGTTCAAGTATAAGTGAAACAAAAACCAGGTATTGTGTTCATTTAAAATCTTCATTTAAATTCATCATCGTAAATCTGCATATTAGTTGCGCAAAGGCTTATTGACTTGAAACAATTTTTAATCGATAGAGGACCAGCAGCTTTAAAATTCCCATTTGGCGCAATTCAACCACTTTCGAGAATAAAAATTATTTAAAATGCTTAACGGTGGGTGTAAAAATCTTCGTTAAGGACAAAATAACACAATAAATGGCTAAAAATAGGTGTGACAACGAGCGAAGCGAGGAAGAGCGTTAGGTTGCTGTAGAAAATGCACGAGCTGAGCGAGCGTTCCGCAGTAGCGGCGGGTGGATTCCCCCGAATGGGATTTTTAAAATTTACTGCAGCCGCGAGTCCTCTATTAATTAAAATTTATTTCAAGTCAATAAGCCTTTGCACAACTAATGTGTAGATTTACCAGGCAAAATGTTAGAATGAGAAAGTACAAAACAATTTCATTCGTTACTAATCCGTGAACAATGATGATGTGATCTAAAATGAAACATTGGTTTCCCTTCATGATCTAAAATGAGACACGATCACTTTTATTGATCACTTTACATATATATACACACATATATATATATATATATATATAAAACTCACTTCACTTTTTATATAACAACTGTATGATAAGCTGTAAGCTCTTAATCATCATTTTCAAATGTTTTTAACACCACAACTGTCCATGCACTTCAGTAATGTCTGTTCACATTCATCAGTGAGGAATTTCAACAGATTTTGTCTTACATTCAAAAATCAAATCGAGCATAAAATCTGCATCTAGCAGTAGTATTCAATGTTTAGCAGTGGACAGCTATGGGCTGGAATGATGAGATGGAAAATATGTGATTATTTGGGAGTGATTAAAGTGTTACAACAGTATGTCTCTATGTCTCCAAGAAATAGGAAACTAGATTTGCCCTTGTATAAAATTTAAAAAAAGTTGTATAAATCAGTTCTCTTGCAATACATTTATTTAATGAGAGTGTAATATCTGATTTAGTGTTACTAATGGATTTACCCCTTCCTACTTATTGTTGTCAAAAGCAAAAAACAAAATGTTCTTGAGGTTATGTTAATAAAGTAATATTAATAAATGATCATAATAGCAGTAGAGTATTTGTGCGATTTATATTACCATAGCTATTACCAAATTATGTGCTAAGAGTGATGATCATTAATAACAAATGATTATGCTGTGTGGAGCTACCATAATAATATTTTTTTTCAAATCTTTCCCAACATACACTCACCAACACCTGCATTGGGATGTATGGGTACAGGTGATGTGCATCCATCTGATTATCCCCACCACTGCACTGTTGCCTAAGACACATATTGTACAAATAGCATCATATCTTGCTGCAAATTCCATAAAAACGATCTGAAAGATACACCATAGTTATATGCTTCAGGATTGTCCTGTGTGATATAATGAACATCTATTTAATCTCAAAGATATCTGCCCAGCATAAAGATTTCAGAAATTCTCCCCCATTTTATTAAGAAAATTTGTCTAGCGGCAACTTTCCATAGGTAGATGAATTGATCCCAGAATATGTTTATTGTTAATTTTTATATCAAAGATGTAGCAAATTAGCACACTGCTCACCTGATGATAACTGGTTACTGTAACCCATAGACATCAATAAAAAATTAAAAAATGGATTGATTTATTATTCCAATCCTAATGTAGACTTATTTCTACTCCTGAGAAATGATCAATTATGCCTCCTCTAGTGTTAATTCTAAGCTCTACCACCAAAATATATCTTGAAAGGTATTTTGTGGGGCTTGATCACAATCCCACCTGGTGGTAAGTGGTGATGTAACCTAGGGTAGTAAAGCCTACTAGCTTAATAAAAACCTATTATCTCTTGTCTTAAAAACCATTAAAAAATTAGAAAAATAATCATAGCTTTTTAACCAAATAAAATATGTAGTTATTTTTTACCACAGAGTATCCATATAAGTATCTTATAAAAAATTATGTTCTTTGTGATTTTGCGATGGTTTGTTGGTTCTAACAAAAAAATTGTTAGCTATTTACAGCAAATACGTTTTCTTCCATTGACAGGACATAATTGCTTATGACATGTGTGCTGTGTGTATGACAGCAAAAGTATGCAAAAGGTCAACAGAGATATTATATCCCATTAGGAGTACTAATGGCGTCGCTGATTGGCTTGGATATTAGTTATTTATATAAGACATAATTACACATCAATTGTTCTGTTTTTTATTCTATTGATATATTATTATTCTATTCTATATTATTATCATTTAATTACAGATTATCAAACATACTGTTTAATAAGTCACAGAAATTTGTAGAAAAGTTCAACACTGAAGATAATAATGATAAAGACTCTGATTTAACACCAACTTGGATTGATGATGATGATGAAAACTTTGGGGCAAATATTATTCCAAATAACAAAAGCAAAAGTGTGTATACAGAGAAACTTGTACAAAAATATGAAACTTTGATGGGTACACCCAGTTGGGCTAAATTGAATAAACATGTTACTGCAGATGAAGAAAATGATGAGATATTAAGAACTGTAGGTCATTTACATAAGAAAAATAATAATACTTTACCCAAAGATTTTCTTGAAATAAAGATATTACAACAAATAAATCATGACACTAAAAATGAGGGTACTGTTATAAAATGTATTGAGTTCCATCCTAAAATAAGCGCAGCACTCGTAGGTGGTAAATCAGGTGTAGTATCTTTGTTCTCCATAGGTGGTGACCATAATGATAAACTACACAGCTTTGAATTGGAAAATTGGCAAATAACTGCAGCTCAATTCACCCCTGATGGCACAGATGCTTTTATTGCATCGAAGTCTAAGCATTCATACTGTGTTTACAATCTTGCTATGGCTACACCAACACTTGTACAATTACCACAAATTGCAAAATCAGCCAATATTTTTCAGTTATCGAATGATGGCAAATATATTGCAACATCAGATGGATATGAGGAAGTGCATTTAATATCGGCGTCATCAAAAGAATTGCTCAAAACTTTTAAACATAACACAAACATTGTTTGTCTTACATTTAACTATGACTCTACCAAGTTGTTTTGTTGTGGCATACAAGGAGAAATTACCATATGGGATCTATCAATATATAGACCTATGAAAAAAATTTATGACCATGGTTGTGTCACTGCTTCCTGTTTGAGTATCAGCCCGTGTGGAAAGTTATTAGCAACTGGAAGCGGTGAAGGTATTGTTAATATATATCAGACTGAAAATTTAACTGTATCTGAGCCTGTACCATATAAAGTCATTTCAAACTTAAAAACTAAAATAACAAATCTTAAATTTAATGCAACTACAGAAATACTGTCAGTATCATCTGCTTATTATCCAAATGCAGTGAAACTTGTACACATACCATCATTTTGTGTATTCTCAAACTTTCCTATACCAACAAGAAACTTACATAATGTGAACACAGTGACCTTTTCTCCAAACGGTGGTTATATGGCACTAGGTAATAACAAGGGATCTGCTTGTTTATTTAGGCTTAAGTATTACAAAAATTATTAATAACATTGAAAACTGATCTTTTTTTGTATTTATACCTTACTCCCTGCAACTAAATACAACATCACAAGGTTTTATTACAATGGAAGTACAGTACGACACGACTCAGAGGTCCCAATGATGTATCTGCTCGCTCGACCATACACCAATACATCAAACTACGAAATCGATCTCAAAATGACGAATGTCGTTACTTCATGAAATTATGAACCTTAAAAGTAAACCTAAGTGTTCGAAAAACGAGTCGTCGATTTAATGTATTACAAAGATAAATATTCGTTTTTTGTTTTCGAAATTAGTATATGCAATTAAATTTCATTGTATAATTTTAAACTAGATTCGTATCATTCTCTTTTTGTTCGTGAGAGCATATTTGTATAATACTATCATAGAAAAATTACAGTAATTGATAAGTATTTCTTGAAAAAAAATATGGTATTATAATTGCATCATATGCTTGTCTACTGATATTCGACCACTGCGGTGACATTGAATAACATTATCGATACATATTTAAGAACTGAAAAAATAAATCCTTTGATTTTATGTATACGTGACCGGTGCTTTAGTCACTTCAGCGATGCCTTATTGGCTATTGGTAAATCGAGGATTATAAAAACACCGGTGTCAGTTCGTGTATAGATGACTTCAAAACATCTGTAGCGCCATCTAAGAGGTCATTTATTCGAAAAAATTATAGCAAAGCTAAGGGTGTTTTAAAGAAACTGACTTGAAACAACCTTGGTTTCAACATCACGTAAAAGGTGCGCTTTAAATGGAGAAGACTAAGACCATCGTATAAATGTATCACTGTATGTATCGTACCATCGTATCTCATGTTGCGCTTCTCCCAAAAGTTTCAGATATCTCTATTTTCGAAAGTGTTTCGGATATCTGTAACAATATGTTCAGCTAGGTAGGACCAACTTTTTGTGGAAGTTATGAGGAATGCCCTATAGCGCATCCTCTGGGTGGCGGATGGAGGATTCTATATATGCAGTTATGCCCGTGAGGGGCTCTAGCGCTGGAATTGTAACAAAACATCACGAAACGAGTGATTGGAAAGCAAGTCAATCTCTGGGTGGGTGGACCGATAACCTAGTCGATCGAAGAGGTGGATCCAGACGGTTCACAACCGCTCGCTCTGGCGATCATTGGAGGCCCATGTCTACCCGTGGAAATATCTCGGCGTGATTGTTTTTAGTAAATGGTTGGTTATATTATTATAATCAAACAAAACGGCGAGAGCACAATTTGACGTTTATATGGCGGTACTACCTTTAAATTCATTACGATAATAATTTTTGTTATAAGTATCATCAATCACTAAAGGTCTGGGCAAAAAATTTAATGAAAGTAAGTACTATCACAGATTTGAACATATTCCATCACAGCACACATCAACTCCACTGCTGTTTAAGTCTGAATTTGACTAACCCTCGTGAAATAAAACTAAATATACTCGTGAGGCAAAAAATTTATTTAGCTAGATATCTACATTTGAAAAAAACCAGCTCAAGACAATATAATCATAATATACATTCGACCACAAATTATGAGAAAATATTAAGACGAATGAAATCACAGTATTAAGTCTGCTACATAAATTGATTCCAATTATTATTAATAAAAATAACCTAGTTTACATACTTATGGAACTGTGTAAAATATTTTTACACTCATTCTATGAAGTGGGGGTCAGGTAAAAATATCCTTCTCCCTGGTGTAAAATAAACTTACATATATTCTAATATAAGTAACAAGTGATTTTTAATGTAACCTTATTAACTTTGTCAATGGGCCTGAAGATGTGGAAATTTTTATTCCTAAAAGAAGTCCAATACAAATAAAGGGGGGCATTCATCGTGTAAACGAAATCCAAAATGGGCGTACGAAACAGAATGGATCCAATCTACATTGAGTATTATCTAATTCAAGTCTACTTTGAAAATTGTTTATTGGTGCCGTGTAGTATTTATTGGTTTCATTTATAATGGATTGAGCAAAACTTCACATTTTTCATTTTCAAAATTGCAATTAGGATTGTTTTCATATTATATATGTAGGCATTTGTTAGTATTGTGGATTGGATCTCATCTACTGAACTATACAAATAAAACGTTTTCTTGGACAATCTATAATTCTGCTTACCAAAGTGAGTGAATTATTTCAGTAAGTACTTAAAAGATGAAGATGCTATATATGCAATGTCTACTGGGTAGCACCCATCGCTGTTTTGAATTTGGCCACATTTTTCAAGTTTCTAATAGATTCGATAAATTGATGAGGCACGCAATTACGCAATCCAATCCATAGTTCACTGCTTTAGTTTACAGCAAGCTGCTTGCTTAGTATTTCACTCCCCACCACGACGGACCGTCAAAGACGAAGTGTTAGTGACTTAAAGATGTTCACGTTTAAACATTTAGTCCTAATTAACGCCTACATAATGACCATTTATCGGTGTCTGCAATTTAACTTTGTTGACAACTTATATCTGAACACCAGTATGACTTCCATTCGAAACAGACGGCACTCTATGGTGGGAATGACACCTGAGATATTGGCCCCATAACCAGGACTAGACTTAGCAAATGGTGCTGTATATAATTAGAGAAGAATAGACATCTATGTGAATGAGTATGTCAGTGAAATGAACATAACGGTGCCAGCCATACACGTAGCGATTTACTTGCGCAAGTTTAGACTTGCACAAGTATACTGTAACATGTGTTGGAAGATTCTTGGGCAAAACCCGTACTACTATTACTACCGTAAAATTAATGTTATTAACACAAAGTTATGGACATTCCATTGACATCGATTAACAAATAATACATTTTTGAATTCCTATTCAAATAAAATAATTTTCTAATACTAGTGTGGTCAAGATGCAAATTCCAGATGTAATTAGAAAATATTAACCATAATGTGTTCTAATAGATACGTTACATAATAATTATTAATAAAACAGAGCTCGTTTATTCTAATATTGCGCGCCCACTAACCTTCAATTTAACGCGCCAGCCTCTTACCCTGTGCTGTACCACATGACTATGCTATTAACAAATATCATTCGTCATACCCGTTTATAACAGGCTTGATACCATTCTACAAGCAAAAAGTGTCAGTACATTATATTGATTATATTTCATTCTTTCTTAGTTTATGACGTTTGACTGATTTGGTGCAATTTCTGCCAATATCCCATTGGTAGTAATTCTGCGTAACAGAAATTTAATCTCTGCCTATCTTTTTCTAATGTCAAATACCAAAACGAGACAGCAATCATTTTTAGCTAGTACCAATCTACATTTCTGTTAAACGGCACAAAAAAATGTTGCGTTTTTTCGTATTTTTAATCGGTATGTTCCGCGGTCGCTTCTAAATCTTTTAATTTTGAGGTATCTAAACAAAACTGACAGCATCAAAATTGTAGCTAAACTCGTTTTGGCGTTTTACATTAAAAAATGATATGGACATACTAAATTTAGTTAAGTTCTGTTGCAGCAGAATTACCACTATTGTGAAAATAAAAACAAGCTGCCCGTGAAAGGACAGGGAGTCTTTCAGACAAGGCTATTTACCCAAGTTGAAGTTTTAGAAATGTAAAACAATAATATGTGAATTAATATTTTTAAATTAATTTAAAGAATAATACATTATAAGACTCTCTATATATAATAATAAATTATAATACTCTCTGAAAAATAGAAATTGCACTCATTTTGGATGAGGATTCTTAAAGTGGGTAGAATGTACGGTTGGTAACTGATGTACAATGACTATATTACAACACACATACACACAAAATATTTTCGTCGTAATATTTTTCTCGTTCCTCTTCTAGCACTACGATCTTGGTTGGTGATGGAACGGTCTGATAGGCGTTGTTTCATATTAATAAAAAAAAAAATCCACGTACGATACGATATGGTCATGTTACAGTACGGGGTAACTGGCTGACACCGTCATGATGAACGAGTTAACGAAATTATCAAGTCGCGATATGCCTCTGGCTCGTCACGTCACGACACGTTTATTTCTAGGCTAAACGTTACTTCTAATGCGTCAACAATGTGCAAGTATATGCCCCTCCCTTTGCATTCATATTTATGAACCTGTCTGGACACGTAATTTTAGATTGTACGATCTCTCTTTCAATGCTATTAATATTTCCTTCAGCGACAAATAGTGATGGATTAGGTCCATCGATTGCAACTATTAAGGTACAACTATGCTAAGTTTAACTCGTAGCACATTGGACCCTATTCATACCGGGATGGTCATCGTCTTCTTCGTAAGCGTTGCCGTGGTGACCACGACGTCTACGAGACTCTTGTTCAGGGTCCAAATCCATTAAATGGCATTCCTCAGCTAACTCGGGGATTTCCACCTGAAAACGAATAATAAAAATAAATCAAGACATTCAAAGCATATTATTTTCTGATATTCATGATTATTATGTAGTATTATGTATTAAGTCGCTAAGATCGCAGAAATTAATCATTTTAAGCATGTTGAAATCTCTTGCACACTGCATGATCTCCATGCTTTTCAGATCTTGATCGCAGTAGATGTAGATTGAATCACAAGATATTACTGCTGCTCGTGACTCTGATACGGTTCATCCAGTGATTGTAGATAGCAGGCCCGTGGCGGCGGCGCACTAACGTCCTCTGTGCCCCTACGAGAAGATGCAAAGCAAGGCTCTCTGCCGACAGGAGAGGCCCGTAGAGAACAGACCAAATCCCGCCCACGTCGCGGTAATGAATGCTCATGCGACTCCCGCGTTTGGGCAACGGGGTTCAAGGACGTTGTGTGGTTTTCAGTGGGAGCAAGCTCCTACATAACCGCTGTTTAATGGCCTCGGTATGGCGGTATGCATTTTCACCACGTACAAAATGACCCTGATGTAGTTCTATAGGAAATATAAAATTTAAAGGAATATAAATATAGGAAATATTCTCAGATGACAAGTCACTAATTGTTCCAATACAACATGGCTTCCCATTGTGATAGACGAATGACAGAAATGTGATTGAAGTATTCTGTAAATTTATGACGATACATTTTCTATTGTATTATTACGACCTAATCGTTGCTAGGTCATTTTAATTCTATACATAATTCATAGAGTGTGTACGCAACCTTTATACATATTCAATTTGACACTTAAAATACATATTTACAGTACACATAAATCTTTTGCGCACAATTTTGTTATACAACTAAGTTAATTACATTAAATGGTTTTTCCAAAAATTGATATGTCTAAAGTTTCTATATTATATCAAATGCTTGTATCACATGCAGTAGGATACATTCAATTTTATTAAATTCTAAATACATTAAATTGGAATACTCAAATGGTTTGGTCATTTAGAAAGGATGACTGATATTTGTATAACGAAACTAATGTAACGAGCAAATGTAAGTGGAAATGTCGAAAGAGGACACCCAGGAAAAATTTACCTTGATCAAACCAATAACTTGTTTCAAAAAAGTCAAGTTCATAACAATCTTAATCGACAAATATGTATGAAAAGAGGTCTGAATGTTGACGAGGCGAGAAAGTTGTCGGGATCGTAGTTTGTAGCGAAATGTGGTCTCTGCCTACCTTTATGCGATACTGGCGTGAGATATATTTACATTAAATTTGCTATTACACAAACGTATCTCGATAGTAAGACACTCATTGATTGGCAGCTCCGTCCAAGATTGATTAATATGAGAGCTCATGTATATACGTGTGAACAGAATATACATGGTATTGTTTAGTGCTTCATTATCACCGATGATACTCTGATACAAATTATTGTTTAACTATAGTCAAGTTGTAGTTTGTTATTATTTATATTGATTCATAAAATTTACCAAGATTTTTTGATGTTAACATACAATCACGCCCTTTTCCTCGGCTCTCCGGCGGGAAACCGACCCTCAGTCTGCCGCGTAAGAAGCAGAGATACTGACTACTATACTACCGAAGAATTGGGATAGACAGAAACCACTTCTTTCCGCTTGCGTGGGCAAAAAAGTGGGCTACGGATAGCCACTGCTTGTAGCAGTGGCTATCCGTAGCCCACTTTTTGCCCCGCGGTAAACAAGGCGTGTCGGGTGGCGAACCACGATGCCGCCATTTTTATAGGGCTCAAAGTGTTAAAGTTTCTCATTGCGTTCCCACGAATAGCAAAGATAAAACAGGTCCACCCAAACAGAGCCCCAAGATTTAATTTCATTTTGAAATTAAATCTGTGGGCATTAGAGAAAAATGTTGTTATGACAATTAATAGAATAGAATAATCTTTATTGTAAACACATTTAAATAGAACAAACAATTAATTATTACAGTACATACATAAAATGTGCACAAAGGCGGCCTTATCGCGAAGACGCAATTTCTTCCAGGCAACCTCTTAAATAGGGAAAGAAAAACTAATGAATAGGGCAGTAGACAGTGCGCGCAGAATTAATATATAAAATAATAACGCTATAGAATACTTATTATAAT
>WUAW01007822.1:28984-42886 GCA_017165845.1 Thaumetopoea pityocampa | reverse complement strand
ATATATGTCAGGGAATGGATCTCCCACATCAAAAAGGAGAATTAGTTCAGACTGGTGTACATTTTGTTTTTTTTTATATGAGTGCATTGGTAGTCTAGTGGTGCCAGACACCAATTACGATCAAAAGGTCGTGGGTTCGATCCCGGTCCCGTACCACTGAGTTATTTCTAATTAATGTATGCTCTATATTGTAAACACCAATATACTTAACGGAAAGGGAAAACTTCGTGAGGAAACCTGCATGCCCGCATGGGTGTGGGAAGTCTACCAACCCGTACTAGGCCTAGCGTGGTAGACTACGACCTAATCCCCCTCCTGATTAGGGGAGGTTTATACCCTACAGCGGAAACGAATATGGACTGGGGATAATGATATAAGTTAATTCTTTTTATGTAGCGTTTACGGCATTATAATCCTTATGTACCTATGTTTATAACTTAAGATTGATTTATCACCTAGGGAAATCCACTGCTGAATTTGGGCCTCTCTCATAAAGGATAGTGATTTGCCATAATCTCCATATTTGCTAAGATTATCGTAATATATGTTGGTTTAAACCAGTAGGCACCGATTGTATATGAGGATACTGATAGCTAGCTCATATAATGAGCTGGTTTTGACAGGAAGAGAGGGAGTGACATTAAATCATTATGCAGGCGCCACTCAGAAAATTGGGATTGATTGCCATAGATTAATTTAAAACCATTATAATGTACTAATTCATAAAGCGGACATGATGACAGATCCATTAGGAAATAAGCGTTGACATAATGCCGGAAAACGTTAACGGAACACGGATATGAAAAAAAAGCTACAATAGTATTGAATACCCGGGTAGAAGACGATAAATTAGCTTAACGTGTCAGTTAATGGAATATTGATGTAACGGATATACAAAATTGCACATGGTTTAGTGCTTACAGTAAACACAAAACTATTTACAACACCCAGTGAATGTAATTTGGCGTGAGTAAGTAACGCGGGTGGCGTTATCCTGACCTTGGCCCGTGTTATCATGTAGATTCATACAATGTGCGCGGCGAAAGCAATGTTTGTCTATTTCGGAGACTAGCTGATAGCGGCTGTGCTCGTAATAACTATGTGGCCTATATCTGTCATATGTAATCATTCATAGACTTGCTAAACGTCAGGGTGATTGCAAATGTTGGTTCAAATGCAAGAGAACCAATAGGTACCAATGGTATGTGTTGCTACTGATACCCAACTCATATAATGACCTGGTTTTCGCAGTACCCACAGGAAGAGATAGGATGACGCAAAATAAGCCTGCGCCACATAGCAAATTAGGATTGTTTGTCGTAATCTTAAATTAATATCTCTCTCACTCTTTCTTTCTATCTCTCTCCCTTTCTCTCCGCTCGACCTAGCATTATAACGGCTTTTGCATCAAATCTGCTATTTTTGCAGGAGATGCAGCTGTTTGGCTGGTTATGATGACCGGCCATCTGACTTAATCCACGTAATAACCCCACAGTTCCTGCTAATGATCAATCTTGTTAAGACCACCCGTTGTTTTATGTATCAATCAAACTTCAAAGCGAATTAAAAAGACTTGTTTTAGAAGTGGATTCATTGTCACTTTCACTAGAACGCCCAGTCCGGCCATTCACACCTACTCCCACTCTTAGATAAAACTGTTTCTACTCAGATCTCAACGTTGGAGATAACCTCATTTTTTAATTCCGGTAACACGGGTAAATGTCCATTTAGGAAACGAACTACTAACGCCATCTAGGATCTACTGTAGCAGAAACATAGACTACACAGTTCTATTTCTGATAAACAAAAAATGATATACGTAGTCTCACGCTGGTCTAGTGCGCGTTGGTAGTCTTCACACACTCATGCGGACACGCAGGTTTCCTTACGAACTTTTCTTTCTTCTTCGAGCACATCAGTGCCTACAATGTAGACCGGAGATACATATTGAATCACGACTTTTCCCTGGCTCTCCGGCAGCGAATCGAACCCTGGTCTCTCACGTGACAGGCGGGGATACTGACCACTATACTACCGAAAAATTGGGGTGGACGTCGCGGAAAACGAGACCAAGCCGAAATTTTACAAGGTTCAAAAGTGTCTCATGCCATTCCCACGGCTTAGTGGAGAGGAAGAAAAGAGGTGAGGTAGGAAAGGTGTATTGAGCAAGGAATGAGTAAGAATGGCAGTAGTAGCTCGGGGGCCAGGGCAACATTTTTTTATAAAATATACATAAAAATTTAAAAATAGAATTTTTGTATTCATTACACAAGAAATGGTGCTCCGCCTATAACGAGGTTTATGACCCATGCTAGCGGGGATTAGAACTCCAGGAGTGTTAGGAATGAGGAACCTGCTCACAATGAGGGCCTTGTCTATGAGTACAGTCAGACCAATATTAAACCCTTCACCCATCTGCTTAGCGAGAGCTTCTGAGGAATCTCTTCGCTGTCAGAGCATTAACAGACACGATTATCGGAATAATAATAGTAGATTCAGTGTTGTGATTTATTTTAAGACAATGTGTTTGTTGTATATGTATGTACAAGAGTCAGGTCATTGTCGAAATAATACTGAATGAACGGACAGAGGCTGGCCCGCCGCCAGCCGAAGTGCGTCATAACATAAGCGTTTACTAATACTTTTCTGCGCCTAAACAAAAACATGTGTCTTCAATCTCCAATACACAACTCTTAAAGCCAAGACGTCACAGAATTATTTAAAATTTATTGAAGAGAAGTGACCCGAGATGACTTTTCACATCTCCATATTCATGTTGCAATTAATCACAATATATAGTGATATATTGTGTGTTTGCGTACTTTTGTATATTAAATATTATGTGGGATTAGAGTATATTTTAAATGTTTTCTTTGCATATGAGCTCTTTCATTTGCCCCTTTAAATTTAGCAAGACACGATGACGCGTGACTTATTGGATTTTAAAAAGTCATTTAACACATTGAATGCCAATTGCTATGGTGAGATTCATCTCTGTGGCCATGTTTTTAATGACCTGCTCTCCTGTGGCCATATGTTTTTTCTTTGGAATAGTTAAAATAAAGTGTTATTATTAGTTGACGGCATAATGTGACTAACAAACTAAATTGAAGCGAGACACAGCGCCGTGTGCTCGGCCTCCCCGTTCACCACGGCGCCGTGTGCTCGGCCTCCCCGCTACCCACGGCGCCGTGTGCTCGGCCTCCCCGCTCCCCACGGCGCCGTGTGCTCGGCCTCCCCGCTCCCCACGGCGCCGTGTGCTCGTCGGCCCCACTCTCCACAGCGCCATGTAGACGACGTTGAATGTGTTAAAATGTAAAACCGTTTCCCTACCGATCCGATTCTGATGTATGTATATATGTATGTCTCGTCCTGAGAACAGTATTAGTGTGCCTTTATCTAGTGGTATAGTTATATAATATAGTTCTATTTACTATTCTACCAGCTAAATTCATATTGTAGAGAATATTGTAAAAGTTACATTTAAAAGTTACACAAGTGTTGGTCTTTTGACCACGATATTCCATATCTTGTACACTTATTCCTTTAAAGTTCTTTTATGACTGCGCCTTATGATACCTATACAAAAATAGATGTTTTGTGGACACTAATCTACATTAAGTCCTGTAATTTGTAAGCATTTTATGCACACATGATTTAGTCCCAAAAAACAAACAAACAAGCAGACGCGAAGCAAACAGAAGATAGTTTCTATTTCAAAGCCTTTTATAGTCGATCTGAGTTAGATTTTTTGAAATGTCTTTACAATACATATATACATACAATCATGCCTTTTTCCCTAACAGTCTGGCGGGGAAACCGGGATACAATCGGAAAATCGGTCAGTACCGATATACTATCGAAGAATTGAGGTAGGCAGAGACCACTTCTCTCCACTTGTTACGAGCAAAGTGGCTATTCGTGGCCCACTTTTCGTCCCCGTGAGAAACGAGATGTGTCGGGTGGCGAACCACGACATCGCCATTTTAAGTTCCTCATTGCGTCCCCATGAAAAGCAATGGTAAAACAGGTCTATACACACAGAGCCCCGCATTCTTATGTACCAGTCACCGGTCCATGATATAGTCCCATGTCCCGGTCAAGCATGCATCATGCAGCCATCGGTACGGCAGCCACTGGCTTAGTGGAGAGGAAAGGAAAGAGGGTGAGGTAGGAAAGGTGTATTGGGCAAGGAATATGGAATTTGTGAAAAGGACTATAGGATACTACTATCTCGGAAGGAGTTAGAAGAGACAGTAGTAGCTCGGGAGTCCGGGGTCGCTTACCCGTATACTTAAGTCTATTTTCCAGACAGGCTAAAATTCTAAGTACTCCCTGACCTTGAATGTCTTTAATAATAATTGAATGACTACACGGATGGCGCAGTGGTTTAAGCGTCCACCGCGCTGTCGAGTGTTGTGGGTTCGATCCCCACACGGGCCAACAACTTTGTGTAATCCACAAATTGTTGTTCTGAGTCTGGGTGTTCTGTGTTCCCGTTATTAGAATGTTTGTAAAGTCCCCGCGACACAGGAATTAATACTAATGCGGGAGTTGTCTTTTATAAAAAATAATATAATAGTAATAATAATAGATAATATATATAAAAAACTTACCAGATCCTTTGAGGGTGGTCACTGGTTGGTGGTAGCTCTCGCCCTTGATGAATTTCCGCTGTGAACTGCCCATAGTTGTCCCCAGTTGTACCTTTTATACTGATCCTCCCTAAGGACGGCCGTTACTAAGGCAAGGGTAATGCTAGATGAAACAAGAAAATAATTTCTAGTAAAATAAATCTTTATATAAGTATAAAGCTGTGTGGCGTTAGCATGCTAATAGTGTCGCTCCAAACCTTCCCGTGGATGCCGTGAGAACCAGTTAAGGGATGCATCATGATAATGTGCAGCAGCGTTATCCTGTTGTTCAATTAAAATCTACTGCGGTCTCCAAGGCGACCGCCTAGCGTGGAGCAAACGGTAATTCCCTTCTTTTTAAGGAGGAGCCCTTGTCCAGCATTGGACTTCCAGGAGCTGATTGTTATCAGCTCGAATAATGGTGATAAGTATAATATTAATCTTTAGTACGCAACTTCTAAACGTCTTAACAAATTGAGATTATATTCAAACAATATGTATATTGAAGACGACGGTTCATATCTATGCTAGGATCCGAAAGGTGGCGCTGTGGTAGGGTTATTAATAAACTCTTCATACAAAAATACCATTACATCATCACGAGTTTTTATTTAGATAATATTTGGATATAAATTGGATGATCCACGCAGGCGGAGTCACAAGCACTAGCTAGTATCTATATAAAATCCATTTTATCCTATTGTCTAATAATGGCGTCATTTCATTTCTCTACGTGGGTACCACAAGGAATTAACAGGTATACACTATTAACTTAAGAACGCTATTATCTTAACGCACCCATTGTGGAATGAGCTCCCAGCTGAGGTTTTCCCTACAGATTACACTATGGGGTTCTTCAAGAGGGGAGTGAGTATGTTTTTGAAGGGTAGGCAACGCGCGTATGATATTCCTATTGTTGCAAGCGTCCACGGGCTGCGGTAACCGCTTAACATCAGGCGGACCGTAAGCCTGTTTGCCCCCATTGTGGTGTAAAAAAAGACTCAACAAACATCTGATCTGCGATATCCAAGATGCCCTTTCCTTTTTCATGGGACCGATATCTTGACCGGTAGATCCAAGATGACAGCTAGCCTTGCCCAAGCATGCGAGACTCTATTTGAGTGAACGTGTTTTGTCCTTGATTTTCGTGGGAACGCAATGAGGAACTTTAACACTAAACCTTATAAAAATAGCGACGTCATAGTTCACCATCCGGCACGTCTTGTTTCCCACGGGGGCGAAAAGTGGGCTACGAATAGCCACTTGCTAGTAGCAAGTGAAAAGAAGTTGTCTCTGCCTACTCCAATTCTTTGGTAGTATAATGGTCGGTATCCCCGCCTGTCACACGGGAGATCGGGGTTCAATTCCCCGCCGGAGAGACAAGGAAAAGGCGTGGTTGTATGTACATACGAATGTGAACCTTGAAATTAATACACTCTTTATGTGGATTCGTATCAACCTCAGAACGAAAATTATTTTATTAAAAATTAGCTTCTATTATTCCACAATAATTATAAGCTTTGATTAGTTTTATTTTCTCTGTTCATCTTATGACATTTCATCACCAATCTTCACAGCGCGCGCTTTTTACTTGTTCAGTTGTTCGTTCTTTAAGTACTCCGCGGACATTAGTGTGGGTTATACAGTCGCACAATGGTGCTGATTCTGTTGTAACAGAACATAACCAAAAGTCCCTGCCTATCTTTTTCTAATGTCAAACGTCAAAACGAGATAGCTACAATTTTGGTTCTGTCAGTTTCGTTTAGAAACGTCAAAATTAAAAGATTTAGTCGCGATTTCGGAACATACGCACGAAAGATACGCAAAAACGCGACAATTTTTTGAACCGTTTGACAGAAACGTAGGTCGGTACTCGCTATAAATGTTTGCTATCTCGGTTTGGCGTTTGACATTAGAAAAAGATAGGGAGGAACCAAATTTGACAAAATGGACAAATGTTCTATTACAACAGAATCTGCAATAATATTTCTTGTATTTGTTATTTAAGTAATACACAATGAATAACAGTTTTATGTCCACAATAAATAAATTTAATATCTTCGGAATCATGTCAACTTGTTTAATTGTTCGTCCACTTTAACTTTGCTTCAAATATAAAAAAAAACTGTATATAAAATTTAAGTAAAGATTATGCAAATGTGTGAAGAAGTCTTGAAAGCAGTGGTGCTAACTGGACGTGGTCAACGCGAAGTGACAGATCGCGACCTTGCTGCCCACTCGCTCGATGAAAGTACTTCAATTTCATCGATTCTAATTTTCTTGGCATTTCTCTTGTTTTTTTTTTATTATTGACAGTATCGAAGTCATATGTAGATTATCACAATTTTGATCCAAACAAGGTTCACATTGTAGACACCTATGTACTTAACGGAGAAGGAAAAACTTCGTGAGGAAATCTGCATGCTCGCATGGGTGTGTGAAGTCTATCAACCCGCACTAGGCCGCCGTGGTATACTACGGCCTAAAGCCCCTCCTGATCAAGGGAGGTCCTTGCCCCTGTAGTGGGGACGATATGGACTGGGGATGATGATGACGATGAAGGGTCACATTTGGAGAAGATAATAATAATACATTGGAATGATGCGCAATGATTATTGATTTTGCCATCCCGCATGACAGGAATCTTGTGAAAGCTGAGAAGTATGAATAGATCAAATACCTTGACTTAACTCATGAGATTGTCGACATGTGGGATGTCAATTCAGAAATAATTGTACTGATAGTCGTATCTTTGGCCCCTGAGATGCAATGACCGGCGAAGCCGAGTAAATGCTTTATACTTCCATTGTGGAAAAATTTTAGAATTGGTAATTACGTGTTACTAACGCGTTTCAAATGACAAGTTTTTCTGACTATACAAGACATCAGAAAACTGACTGCTTAACATCCTGAGGTGGGCAGTAGGCCATTCTGGGATGGGCATGTAATAGTATGTAAATGTGATAGTATATGTAACCATGTTGTACCCTTTCTTCAGCCTTGATTTTTTTACAGAATTAGCAAGGAGGATGCGCGCGCCAGTGACGCGCATAGTCGCCATCTTGAAAGCTGCGTACGCGCCGGTCGAACGAGCAGAAAAATTGTTCTTACAAATGAGCAACCTCTCCACCATGTTTGGACAAGTACGTTCTCATCATTTTATGCTTCATATATATTATCTAAATTGCCTTAAGACTCCTTAGTCTTAAGGCAATTATTATTTCTATGCGTATTGCCTGTGATGACCTATGAATGTAAAACGTGACTAAGGACAACGGGCCTCATAAAAAAGTTTACCTTAAGCTTTAAGGTTACCGAGCGGGCAATAGAAAGATCTATGTTTGAAATATCCATACAAAACAGAAGCAGCAATGAGTAAATCCGTAAGAGCACCGGAAACATTACAAAGTTGAAGTGCCAGTGGACGCAACATACACGTAGTTCGCAGAACTAATAGATTTTGTGGTTCTAAAACGTTGAAATGGCGTCTCTGTACCGAAAAAAAAGAAGCCGATGTGGCTTGACCCTCGATTAAGTGGACTAATGACCTAATTAAGGTCGCAAGCAATCTGTGGATGCAGAAGATCCATTTCCTGTCGGTTTGGTGATCTAATATGGCCTATATTTACCGACTAGATTTATAAATCATCTATATATTATATTTATATGTAAGATACAACTAGATAGTAAATGAATATAATTGTTTTATATCATCTATCTAACGGACATAATAAGAAAAATCCCGAGACTCGATGGTCTGAACTGAAAATGCAACGACGTTCAGGGTTGAATTCTGTTATAACAAATAAAAAGTAAATAATAAAAAAGTAGAGTGTATATCACTCTAAGGTTTGCTGGAAGAGAACTCATTTTTGAGTTAAGCTCGCCTTTGTACATAATTTTTTTCTTATGTAAAAACGTATTTATCTGTTTGTGTACAATAAAGAATAAATAAAAAAATAAATTAAAAAAATATTGAAAAAAGCACCAAATAACCCATGCCGTAAAAAATATATATCTTTTTTATAATTTCGATATACCCAGTGTCACTCTCACAGTTAATACAAATCTAATGACACCGCTCTAGCTAAAATCCGTCAAGCCATTTATAGTACAGAGCGTACATACAGGCATACACTCGAAAAACATAACCCTCCTTCTGGTGTAGTTAGGTAATAAATGGCCCAATGTCAGTAAAACAAAATCGACTCATAATAAGAGAGTTTAGGTCTTACGGGTCTTATATCTTGTGGATGAGGTATTTTTAAAACCTCCTAAGTTCTAATTCTGTACTCAATCTAATCGGATGTAGGTAATATCCGACCCGGTAGAAGATCAAGCAGGTAGAAGT
Organism: Thaumetopoea pityocampa; assembly: GCA_017165845.1. Taxonomy (NCBI): domain Eukaryota; kingdom Metazoa; phylum Arthropoda; class Insecta; order Lepidoptera; family Notodontidae; genus Thaumetopoea; species Thaumetopoea pityocampa. The sequence continues at coordinate 33,901 of WUAW01007822.1, read as the reverse complement.
CGAGCGATACAAAAATTTGCAATATAATCACATTTTACCCATAATAAACAAACGGATAATGCACCCACTGAACAATTTGATTAACTAAAATGCATTAATTCTAATCATTTTATTTTGGCTTCAGATATTGATATTATTTTAACTGTCGAAAGATCGCATGAAGGAAAGAGCGAAGGATTAGCGATTGGGCACTAATGCAATTTGCAACTATAATTTCTGCGCGGGTCACTTAGCAACTTACCGCAGCTAACTCGCACGATTCACATTTGTAGTAATTCGATGTAATACAACCTAACTAAATTAAGACTCTCCCTATCTTTTTCTAATGCCAAACGCCAAAACGAGATAGCATATATTTTTAGCGATTACAAACCTACATTTTTGTCAGAAGGTACAAAAAATTTTGCGTTTTTGCGTATACGTCTAAATTTCTTAATGTTGACGTGTCTAAACAAAACGGACAGCTTCAATATTGTAGCTATCTCGTTTTGGCGTTTGGCACTAGAAAAAGACAGAAAGAGTCTAAATTTAGTTAAGTTCTATTAAAGTAGAATATAGTAGAATTAATTTTTGCGTATTCAGTCTTTTAGATAGAATACACTTACCATCATCACAGCTGCGATTGTTCTTGTTATTTTCTCAGAGTTAATAAGGTTACAGTTATAAGATGGTTAATTTTTAAGGTTCCTATGTGGAGGAGCACTGGTTTTCAAATGACAGGTTTCACCTGCTGAGAGTCAGAAATTTTCCAAAATGTTATTTCTCAAAATGTTATATGAATTTAGACTTATTTAGTTCTTAGACGCTATTTGTATTTGTTGTATGGCGCTGGAATAATAATAGCGTCACTTCATCTCTTCGCGTGGATGCCGTGTGAACCAGCTGAGGGATGCACCAGGATAATGGGCAGCAGGGTTATGCTGTTTTATTCAATAAAAATCTCCAAAACGCCTCTATTTTTTAAGTGGGAATCTCATGGCCAGCGGTGAATTTTCACGGGCTAACTATAATATTTATAAATATCTGTAATGGGTGAAATAAGAAAATTTAACTCTATTGTATAATAATTCATATTGAAATTGTTCCTCAATACTATCGACAAATGATGATACTAATGATGAAATAATCTTTTCAGTTACTGATGTTCACAGCGTGCGACCGACTGCTCGTGTCCAAAGGGCGACTGACCTGCCTCTACTCTTTGATGTTCTACAACGTGGTCACCTACTCCGTGAGCTACGTCCGCGAGATATGCACCAAGGAGGACTGGTCCCCCTACGTGAACGTCACTCGTCACTCGCGCGTGAAACACCTCGCCATGTCGGCGACGAAAATTGTTCTAGAATGGACTAAAGCCGTCACTTTCGTGGTAACCATCACATTCGTACTCCTCGCGTTGGGGTTAGAACAAGGTCTGGAGCACTACAGACCCACGGCGTTGTACACAGCAATCACTGGAACATATTATCTCTTGACAGAAAGAACATTCCTCGAGCTTTGGCCGATAGCGCTCGCAGCCATGAAACTAGAAAGATTAGAAGGCATGGAAGCTATATATTGTAGTGTTTGGGCGAGAGCCATAACCACAGTGTTGGCGATACCTTTGGTACCAGCATTGGCGTGGTGTGGGCTGTGGAGGTTATCACTTCTTCTATTCTACGTATGTATTTTTGCACATGGTAAACACAGACTGGGGGAAGCTCTCATGAAGTTACAAGAGGCTCGTGGATCTCTTGCCAGGTTTAGACGAGCGACGCCGGAGGAGTTAGCCACTCTAGAAGACGTTTGTGCCGTGTGTCTTGGAGCCATGAAGTCGGCTCGTGTTACACCATGCGCTCACTTCTTCCACGCAGACTGTCTCAGAAGATGTCTTGCCACGACTGACAGATGCCCTATATGTGTCAGACCGTACGTCTTCTGTTGATTTTATATTAATGACGATACGCCTTTCATTTACTCGAATAAGACTGCTTGAAACGATATTATAGGGATGATCAATGATCACGAGTCTTGCAAAACAAGACGATGAAATGTTTAATACATAAAAAAACGATTCTATGAATATAAAATATAATATGTACCTATTTTTATAATCCAAAATGCGCTTAATTTAATCTCTATTGATATTTGTTTGGTGTTGCCTATGCAAGACCGACGCGAGATTCACCCAGTCTTGGTCTCACACCAGTAAATCAGGTTTTAGTAGTGTTGGCTATGTAAGACCGACGCGAGATTCACCTAGTCTTGGTCTCACACCAGTAAATCAGGTTTTAGTAGTGTTGGCTATATAAGACCGACGCGAGATTCACCCAGTCTTGGTCTCACACCAGTAAATCAGGTTTTAGTAGTGTTGGCTATGTAAGACCGACGCGGGATTCACCCAGTCTTGGTCTCACACCAGTAAATCAGGTTTTAGTAGTGTTGGCTATGTAAGACCGATGCGAGATTCACCCAGTCTTGGTCTTACACCAGTAAATCGGGTTTTAGTAGTGTTGGGTATGTAATAATCGCTACTTATCGAACTGGGTTCTGTTCTTATCAAGTGACAAAGTAGGGCTGTTCAGTGTATACACAGAACTAGCTAATACCTGCGGCGTCGCCACAGAACAGATAAAAACCGATTGTTCTGTGAGCGAGATCGTATCCATCTTTCTGCCAGTATTGCATGCAATACCAAGATTATTTTGGGGCATTACTATATTTAATACCTGTTCACGATGTTGTGTATCTTAATAAATGTTGCTCTATTTAATAAATGTTGTAAAGTTTAAACTTAGCTACTTATTATGATTAAAGTTTAGTACTTTATTGCTTAACTAATGTTAATTGTCAGAAAAAAAGTCCAGTGTTTTAATTTTACAATAGCACCTATTTCAAACAATCTATATGTAATGGCAAAACAGACTGTCTGAGCTTTCAATGTTATCTATTAAGTATTAACAATTTTTAGAATTAAAATCTACAAAAACATGGAAGAAAATTCTAGAAGGAAAAAATATTGTAAAAAGGTATCTTAATTTGAAAAACCCGTTTTCAAATTTATATCTTCAAAGCGAAAACCGACAGGCCTTTTTATTTTAAAATTTGCAATTAGCAAAATCCAAGCAAATAAAGCGAGACAGATATATCTAGTTGTCGAGTGCTATCCTTCTCTGCTTGAATACTCTTTTTTGTATCACTAATACCTAAATACAATAGCAACATCCCAAATCTATTATATGTATAGATATGAACACAAGTGTTTGTCAATTTCAGAAAAAATGACCATAGACTATCTAGTCTAATTACGATCATTGAAGCAACGTTGTTCTTTGCTATGGTTTAATTTTCACATTAGCTGGCAGCGATGAAGAGATATTTCTCTACAGCGATCGGAAAACCTCACCATAATAAATACCATCGTTCAACTTTTGCATGATGTATTATAAGCCTACCGGGGTTTATATAGTTGGGTAGTTAAAATTTTGTACTGTTGATTCAGAGGTCTCCAAATATTTTTATCTCGTAGACACTTGCCATATTTTCGGTTTTGAGTAGAGCTCTTGCTTAGATAATATTAATTTTATTTTTCAAATTCATCAACTTCAAACGTTTTTGCATGGACCCCTTACAGGTCATACTCGACCCCTTAGAGTCTATAATAAACCACTTTGGGTATTAATGGTTTAAACCATTGATACCCAAAGTGGTCTATATCGACCCCCAGGGGTCGACGATGCCCCGCAAAGGGTCCACGCCAACTATCAAAAACACATTTGAATTTAACAAATTTACAAAAAATTTATATTAACTACTCTTTGGGGGGTGTACCCAAAAGTGAAAAACATTACAAGTGGTCTACAAAACAAAAAAGTTTGAGAACTTCTGGTTTAAAGCAATACTTATATCTTTATATGAAGTAATAATTTTTATAAATGTCGCCATTTGTAACAATGTCCTTGCTTAATATTTTCACCAATCACCGTAAATGCTTAACGGGTTCCAAAGAATACGAAACTTGCGGATTAAACTGGAAAGAGCATGTTTTAGAAACTGCTTAGCGATAATTTATAAAATTAATTTTGCCGAGTACTGTCTAGTTAGTCAGTTTGGTTAGTAAACCTGCGCATTCTCTGGGTCCAAGTATGTATGAAAAAAAATAATTTTACATTAAATAAATTATAAATATTAATTTGTTTTATTTCATTTTTGTACTTTTTCAGTGTACTTTTTGATTTATGATATTGATAACTGGGCAGAGTATGAGTATGGTGCTTCGTCTTCAGAGCCGGAGTTGGGTTTGAAACTACCTGAGCACCACGGTGTATTGGTCTCTGAAGGTACGAAAATGAATGGGTCCTGGCTGGAAATAAATAAATGATTGTAGAAGTTGTGGGATTAAGATAAACGGATATCGGTCCTTTTCAACTATATTATGGGATCCTACGCAAAAAATAAATTATAATCCAGTTGCATAATAACTGTCAAATATGTATCCACGCAGGCGAAGACTAGAGCTGATATAATAATGTTTAATGCATATATTATTAATCAAGTGTTCTCTTATATTTGCGCGAGACGTTCGCATTCAGCTGTATTTTAATGAGGCGATTTGGTGGCGATTTATCATTTTGGTGGATTAAGCGATTTCATAAAAGTATGTGTAACAAACATACATAGTACTTGACAAATATAACCACATTAACATTTTTTTTGACACCCCACTGTTAGATGAGTCAGGGAGTACTTAATCTTTTAGCCTGTCCAGCAAATAGACTTAAGTATATGGGTAAGCGATACCGGCCCCCCGAGCTACTACTGTCTCTTCCTACTCCCTCCGAGATAGTAGTATCCTATTCCAAAATTTCATATTCCTTGCTCAGTACACCTTTCCTACCTCATCCTTTTTCCTTTCCTCTCCATTACGCCGTGGGAATG